>CANHQG010000196.1:0-71481 GCA_947462335.1 Harmothoe impar
CCTCCAAGTAAGGCTCTAGCAGTAGGATGATTTATTCACAACCGGCCACCCCTAGAACCGGTGCGTGCCTGTCTATGCATGGTTGCCTGCATGTGTAGCCTACAATACAATATATTATAACCAGAGAATGCCTCTAGATGTTATCGTATAACCATGCATGGTGTGGTTTTGGTGGTTATATGTGCAGTCCTTCCGGAAATTCCGTAGCCTCGCTTCAAAACGTAGATGTGTGTAAATACGTATATGAGTCATTTGGGTCATTCTGCATATATTATGTCCAAACTTCTATTTTTTCGGCATCTTGAATACTTCAGACTCAAGATATATTTAACATCTATCACGCTTGTGGTGCCTGCTCTTTTTGGGGATCTTATACTCACCATGATGCACATCTGCACAACCATTATGGCGCCATGGTCGGAAAGTCATTGAGGAGCAGTCAGTTTTAATTACTCTGGGGGCCGTCCATGAATTAAGGGGGGGGGGGGGGTCTTGGTCAGAGTGTGACATACAATGATGAAGGTATGGGGAACATCGTGACAAGGGGGTGGGTGGGTGTTCAGTTCAATGCAGGGATGGGGCTAGGTGTGTGTGTGTGGGGGGGGGGGGGGGGTCGATGAAGTTCTCCTTTGACCACTCAGAGCTCTTCAGATGTTATATCAAGAAATAGACATATTTGTCAGCTGCATTGTCCGATTAACTGCTTGAAAAGCCCGGGGGTTGAAAAGTCTACCTATAGATTTTAAGTATCGATTATAGGCGCAATTCATTACAATACCTAAGCCACAAATTGGAAGGGAATATCATGGCGTGAAATACTTATGAAATTCCAATAAAAAAAAAAGTATTCATATTTTTTGTGGGCCAGGCTATGCATAGCTTGGACTTGCTTCTCCCTTAATCAAATCAGGGTCATCTGGCGATTCCTTTCTATTGCCGTTGTCAACTTTTGTACTACGTTTTTCTCAAAAGCATATTGCAAGGCAAGGCTGTTTTGTTCTATTTAAAAAATGAGAACTAACTGTATATTAAATCAAACAACATGAGGAAATAGTCTGTTCATGGTGTTCGCTTGTTCACTTTTGGGTGTACACCCGGACAAATTGATTCACAATCGATGCTTGTCATTTATTAGACGGTGAAGGTCCACAAAATTAAAGCTGATAATTCATCTGTGATCTCATAATAATATGCACACTGACCCCCACAATGTAAAAATGATGCGTCCCTCCATCTTAAAAAGTAGCTGATCACGTGTCTGGTAATACTCTAAACTTGATGAGATTAACTAATTATATGTGTAGGCTAGAGCCTGGTGTACATATTATTATTAATTACAACATTAATTGTGGCATAAGTTTCAGAGTTAATAATACAACAACTACATTATCGGCAATAACTACGCAGTTCGTACTGGCTACCAATCCTGGCCAGCGGTTGTTGCTGCAAGGAGTAGTCCCTATAACCACATAATACTTAGTTAAAACCACCGATCGTGGTTGGTGGGCAGGCAGGGCTGGGCCATATCAAGTTGGATCTAACTGGAACACGTGGCGTGCAATTCAAATTTTAGATCCACGTTAACAATCTTTTTAAACATACTCCAATGCGGATAGTCTCTGTACAAACCTTAGTATACATTCCGTACCAATAGGGAATTATCCAAAAATGGAAAGGTACAAATTATACATCCTTGAGAAAAAAACATGTGATTTATAATACACACTCTAAATCCTTCTTTTTCCTTAAAAAAAACTCTCCCTCCCCCAACTCATAAGATAAGTGCATGATTGTTTCTAAAAAAAATCTGTAGGTAGAAGCTTATTGGCGTTATTCAGAGTATGGGTCCTCGTTGCTTCAGTGAACCTCAGCACTCAGAAATTCCGGTACTACGGCGGTAGACTATCCCATAAAGGGCCCATACATGTAGTAATACATGATGAAAGCCCTGAGACAATCTAATCAACTTAGATGTGTGAGCCGCATTCAGATGATAGAAAATTATGATCAGATCTCTGGGACCATATGGTGCCTCATAAACCGCCGGCAACTCTCTGAGCACTCTCTGATCACGTCATCTCATCTCATCACGTGAGTGAGAACGAGAGCTGATAATGTCTGCCCCTGCATATATATACAGCCTACCTAGCTGTAACCACGGAAATTCTATGGTTATCTTTTCTGCGGAGCATGTTCTGTCTATGATAGGCCTAAGCAGAATCCGAATAAAAGTTCGATGTACAAAATGCAATATGTTAACGATTGAGTAGGCCCAAATTCTGGGATGCAGACCCAAATATCTAAGCATTGGATATACCAGAGATATGGATCTAGCCCCTGGATATACCTATGCATGGGGGTCTAGATGGGGGGGTCCCCATGTCGCATGTCGATTTAAAAAAATGGTCATGTCGCCTGTCCCTTAAATCCTCATGTCCCATGTCGCCCTTAAGAACCTCTCATGTCTCATGTCGATTTTAAGAAACACCCCATGTAATGTCATGTCACTTATTTTTTCCCTCATGTCACTCAGCTCCATGTCGCATGTCGATTTTAAGAAATGGCCATGTCGCTGTGTCGAATTTAGCCATCCACCCCCATATGCATGACACTGTGAATAGGGTATAGGCCTACATACAACCTTGCAGGGGTAGGAGCCCATGAGTTTACTGAGTAAAAGGCTAGTGAGAAGTCTAACGTTTTTAATGATAGATGGGAGGGGTCGGCCAGGTTCAGTAGGCCTCCTATCCTACCTTTAATAGGATAGGCTACTAAAAGAAAACCAATGTCTTGAAATATCATTGGGCATTTGGACAAAATATCATAAAAGACTGAGCCCGCCTCCGCTACCTCCCCGAGAGGACCGATCAGCTAAATTGCAATTTCCTGTGAGTTCGGCTCGCCATACGGACGCCCACACTGGCAAGCTGTATAACCACGACTTATAACCACGGACCTCGGAGCGTCTCGGCACAACCACACCGCTCTGACGTCACGCAGTCACGTGACGTTATAACCACATGGAGCTGAAGCGAACCACCAACAGAGTACACGGCCGTAGTGGTGGGTAGGGTATGCCGGCCAGGGCTGGTCTGACACGGGCGTCCGACACTGAGCCCCGTACTGGGTTGATACCGGGGTTGATACCGGTCCAGAGCATTTGGCGACACCTCCAGGGAGAAATTTTATAATTATTGATAAATAAGAGTCAATAGGAGGATGGACATGTTCTCAGAGGTGAGCACCCCACCAGACTTCTGTCCACCTCTGAACTCTGAAACCAAAGCTAAGGGAGTGATCATTTTTTAACAACATAATATAATATTATGTGACTTGTACTGGTAAGGCTTGGTATGGCCCTAGACCCTTAAATTCGACACAGCGACATGGACCATTTTGAGGCTTAGTGACATGGGACAGGTGAAAAAATTTGATAGTGACATGGGACATACAGAATTTCTTTAAATTGATATGGCGACATGGGCATATCTTAAAATCGATATGGCGACATGGGCATATCTTAAAATCGACATGGGACATGGGGACCCCTATATCAATATACCCCTTAATGCCTGCACTAACTAAGGTCATAATATATATGTGTGTGTATATAATATATATATATATATATATATATATATATATATATATATATATTTATTTATTTATATATATATATATTTATATATATGTGTGTATATATATGTATGTATGTATATATATATATATATATATATATATATATATATATATATATATATATATATATAGGCGTATTACATATATATATATATATATATATATATATATATATATATATCATAGATATGTATATCACTATGTATATTTATGTATATATATATATATATATATATATATATATATATATATATATATATATATATATATATATATAAAATATATATCCCTGCATTATGTATATATCGTAATTTCCTGCAAGGCAGTCATCTTTGTTATATAGCTAGAGGAGATACAACTGAACTTACTAACAAGTACACGTGCTTGTCACCACGACGGGCACGGGTATAAAGGTTTTACTGCACTCAAGCTGCACCATTTATATAGGCCGAGGCATGGTCGTAACACATAGGCTACCGTACTGTCGTGTATACGCGGCGCTTACTAGTTTGGAGGCATGTTTATTCGCTTATACAAGACAGGTGCTCATTCTAGATCAGTTTTCGTGCTTTATGATATATTAGAATACTCCCCTACATCTAGCGTTTATTTATACAAGACCGGCATTCATTCAAAACCGGGCGCTTAACCGTGAGGGTACGGTGCCGGTATGCGCAGAGGCATATCTGACCTATATCCACACATTTCCAGCAGATGTCTGTTTCCTATTGGTTGGTGCGGATATACAAGTAGGTAGACTAGATATACAGCCGCACACCCGTGTATACAATACTTAGGGAGTGATCATTTTTTAACCACAGTTGGGGGGGTGGCGAATTTTTTTTAACCCCCCCCCCCCCCCCCCAGTCAACGGGTCAACATTTTTTACCCCCCCCCCCCCCCCTCCCAGGGTCGGAAATTGGCGCGCGCGCATAGTTACGCGCGGGCTTTTTGGCCCAAAACAGGTTAAATTCTTTTGCCCCCCCCCCAAGAGGGATCCAAATTTTTTACACCCCCCCGATCTAGGGGTCCAAATTTTTTGGTCCCCCCCCCCCCCCTATTGATAAAAAATGATCACTCCCTTAGGAAGTGACCCCCCGGGGTTCTAGCACAGCTTTGGATTTTCCTTTAGATCTAGTCCCGTGCCTGTGTTGGGAAGTCGCTGAAATAAATTGCTAAGTTATCCATGGTGCACTCAGTAAAGTGTCAGTGTTTAGAAACACTGACAGCATGCATCGATCCTTCACTGAGAAGGGATTGGCCCCCTCACTAGCCCCGGCGTCGACTCTGACCGAAGTTGGTAGCTTCCCGGGGGGTCCACTCCCTATCTTTTCTATAGTTATTATACATGTGCGTACATCACCCCAAATTTGGTGCCCTTATAACTAGGGGAAATCTGAAAAAGGAACCCCTTAGAAAGAGATTTTTGTGGGGAAAGGAACTGTCGCTCGGGCAGTTTCCTAAAACAACCAAATATAGTTCCATTCTACGTGGGAAATCCATGAAAATTGATCATTTTTAGAGCAATATTATCAGAAAAGCACCCCTTTTCCTGCCAATAGATGGCCCTGATGAAAGAGGAACTTAAAATATTATGACCTGGTAAATGTTACAGAAATTCCCAAATATGTTCTCTCAAAACGTACCCCTTTGGTCCAATATGATCAAAAAAGGTACCGCTTGGATAGGGCCTGCGTGTATAGTTGGCAGTACCCAAAAAGGGCCCCCTTTCCTTCAGTTTGTGAATGCACATAGTAACCAAAAGTCAATGAATTGACCCCCCGCGGGTAGATTGCGGTGCGAAACTACATGCCACTGCAACCACATCCTGCATATCCGTGGGATAAGGGAGTGGTCTTTTTTAGATACTTTTAGTAGCAAGGGAGTGGGTAGACTGGCCAGTGTTAGCGAGACCCTTCCTCCCCGCCACACTGTGCCCCCCCCCCCCCCCACACACACACCTCCTTCTCCCTTTTGCTATTTTCTCTTAAAATAATGGCATCAGAACATAGTGCATAGATCTGATTTATAAAGGCTGTTCTGAATACCTTTCAGATTTTGCAATGTGTTGTAGGTAAGCTAGATCTCTTGCGATAAGGATTTATCTAGTACATAGCCTATGAACTTTGAACCTCCAATGGAATGGTTATCCAGTGCATGAGTTACGGTATTTCCCATCAACGTCAGCCTGTTATATAACCTACGCTGGGGCCCTGTACCTCTCCCTTTCTCAGTGTCCCGGTCACCACAGGCGCTCTGGGTATCACAATGCACATCCAAGCCTGGGACACTCTGAGACTGTTGTGCGGCTCTCTGTTTAAACCCCCAGCGCCCATATAAATAGCATTCACCCTCGGTATATGCAAATGACCTCTCAGACCATGGTTTGTCAGAGGGAGATGATATATTTGATTACTGACAAGGACATAGCTACCTACCATGTCTATATTTTGTCAGGGTAACTCATGAATGTTTGCCAGAGCAAGCTATACCAAAAGAATTGTACATATGACACCGGAATCAGTAGAATAATGGGATATAATTCCAAGTGTATGTGCTGAGTGGGTGTTTGAGGCTGTGTGATTGACAGGTGCTCTGTGTGGCTTGTGTATACCTGGGGTCATGTGCTGTACAGAGCACGTGGGGCTGAGCTCTGACCGTCCAGACAGGTGGGGGACGGAGGACTGGACTGGCTACTGACCCGGGTACCTTGGTGTCCAGCATAGCCGTGTGGTATGATTCACACTGGTGCTGTCACTGTAACAGTCTGCCCTCTGGGGAGAAAGTTAGGCACTAAATACCCGACCTGTTGAGGTATTGTTTTGGTCATATGCCCTTAGCCTGACCCAGTTTGTGTAGCACCTCCCCCTCAACTGCCTCGTGCCCCACAGCACCTGTACGTCACATTTCTAGCTCCTCCCCCGCACCTTACTGGACGTGCAGTAAGATCTGCGGGTTTAAAGTGATTTCGCGAAAGGAATCGAACCCTGGCTCTTCAATGATTTCCTTCGATACTACTTAAAGAAAAAAAAAATTATACTCCACCTGGGTGGTGGGCCTAATGTTCCTATTGCAGGTTTTATCGCAGATTCTACTCCTTCCCACTCAACAAAAAACGTTAACCAACGTTTGCAAAAGCGTGTAAAGTGTTTTTTTTTTTTTAGAAATAAAGCTTGTCAAAAAAACGTTTTATATACGTTCCTACATAGTTCTGAATGCAAACGTTGCTATCTAGAACGCGTTTGAAGGAAACCGTTTGTTTCCACAATGTTATTGGACGTTTAATCAAGATTTGGAAAAAAGATGTTGATATCTAAAACGTTTTTGAACCTTTCATTATGGCTTGGATGAAAATGTTTCCATCTTGAATGTTTTTGAATTTTCTACATGGTTTTAATTCACAATAGGGTGTCTCAGTACAAATAGCCGACAAAATCTCTTGTTGACCCTATTTTTCCTTCGGATGGGAAAAGGGTTGGGTTCTTTTGAGTGCACCCTTAACTTAAAGCTTAACACATAATATTATCTATTTTTAAGAATTTGCATTCAACATAAAAAATGGTGTTGAGCATGTACTTTTTTTTATGTGAGATGAAACCAGACATGTGTTAAGCTGGATTTATTTTCTGAATAGTTTTGACTTTAATCAGGAATTGATATCAGAACACAGCAAAATAGTTTAATTTGTATTTGATTTCGAAAATAAAAATCTTGGCAAAAACCTCCGGGTTTTTGACCTCTCTCAGATTGGCAGAACTGATCAAGACGGTTGTCCATTTTAAAAATGTATGATAAACACCTTACTACCGTTATCTATAATTATCAAAGTGGTGTGACGGACCTCTCCACACATATATGCATACAGGAACCATTTAGTTAAGCGTTCAAGTACTACATAGCAAATTTAGACACAAAGCAGTCATACTGTAAACTCACTCTGTTCCAGATTGGTCTGGAGCATTGACTGGTGCATTGCTGTAGGTGTGTACCCAACCGATGACCGTCTAATGTGGACCTATGTGGGGGTTAACTGTGGGCACTATACTTATATATATGTATATATAAATGATTGCAACATACAGTGCAAGTTTCATCACTCTGTCTCACTCTCAGACACCTTGTGCAATGCTTCCCATGGACCTACGTCTATCCCTTTTCTAGAAACAATGATCTAACTCGTGAAGTAAGTATTCTCTAGCGCAGACACGTGCCTTTCAATCTAGATAAAAACAATGTATGCTTTACATGCTATGCAGGCCATAGGCATAGGAGGCGTCACTTACTCAGAAAGTAGTTATCTTTGCCAACACCAGGGGGCCCTAAGTAGTAGTAATGCGAGGGATTATATCCACCATTTTGCTGTCATACGTGTCAATCATGTTTATCATGTATTACATTTTCATGTATTGTTATCATATTATGTTTCAAGATATCTTATCAGAAATCCCATTCATTATGAAAAAAGATGTTTCGATTATGTGATTATTAATATGGTTTTTGATGCTGTCAACACTTTCGTTTTTGTTAATTCTTCCAATGTCAAAATTTTATATTTAAAGTTGGTGTAAAATGTGCACAATATTCATATGATGCTTATCATCTAGAAATCATTATAATCAAATAATATTTTCATATGTATATAGAGCCCGCAAATAGATGTTTTATTAATGCTTGATTTCAATGAGTGTCACCGGTGGAGAACTGGCTGAATAACTAACTGTTTGCTTGGATATTCAGGCTCACCAGCTCCCACAGGTACACCTGTATTTAAAGGTAAACCAGTAATATCCGGAAAACCTCTTCATACAGGTAATCCAGTAGTAACAGGTTCACCGGGATTCATTGGTTGACCTGGTTGACATGATTCATTGGTTGTCCTGGTTGACCTTAACAACTGGTGATCCAGGGACAGCTGGTTCACCAGTATATGATGGTTATCCAGCAGAAACAGGTACACCATTGAAAGGTGTTCCATCTTATACAGGTTCTCAGGCTTTTACAGGTTAACCTGCATATAAAGGTATACCACTTAGTATGTCTATTGCTGTGGAATTTTCCATACCAATACTATCACATTCTCTCAACCAAACCTTGCCCTTCCGGTCAGGTGTACTAGTCTCTGTCCCACAGTAAATGTTTACACCACTCCCATTATTTTTTGTTCTGTTTTATACACCCATCAGTTCATTATTTAAATCAATGCAGTCAATGACACACACACCATTCTATCTTTCACGGTCAGTGTAGTAACATCTTTATTTCATCGCTCTTCATCTACATAGAAAAGTACTACAATATTTTCTCATAATGAGCTCTGAGCAATTGACACCAAATCAGACAGGCAATCACGGAGATGTACCAAGGATTTCAATGGAGGAGACAAATTCCGATCCGTATTCATCCAAATCAGAGAGCACCATGGATGAAAATATAGTCTGTATCAGCAAAACCTGACCTCCTGGGAAGACTTGTTGTGGTGGACTGAAGAAAGTAGGGCACGTACAGGTGAGTGGTGGAGTGTAGGTGGGACTTACATAAGGTGTGTCAGTAGAACAGGTGTGGGCGTTACAGTAGGTAGGGTAGTGTGGTGGGGGAGTTATGTAGTAGGTAGGATAATGTAATCTGCCCAGTGAGGGCCATGAATGACAAACCATGCGCGCATGGTCACCCCATATGTTAACAAACTGTTAAATACATCCCATAGTATATACTTATGAAACTTTGCTAAATATTAGGATAACTGAAATCTAAACAATGGTACTGCAAGGTTTATGTTCTAGGACCTCCCTTGTGGGATTTAAAAAAAAGTTTTATTAGGTTGAATAAATACAGATACATCGAAATAAATAAATGTAAATGTATCTAAACCCAGCACGGGCGCATTGCCCTACTCCCGTTAGAACCTCTCATATTCCTTCCATTAGCAATCGTACATGTATAGGATTATGTATTCATATCAAAATATCCTGACTTGGTCAGTAGTTGGGCTTGGCATGATCAATCTCCCGTTTATGTTTTTACCGTATTGGCCTGTATAAAATGCTAGGGCTTCAAAAAGAGTGCTGGTCTTGAATAAGTACTGGAGTACAGGGGTATCAAAATATTTATATATTCATACATTATATGATAAGTGTCTGCATACTTATACGGACCAATACAGTACCAACTGAGGGGACACACAAACCAGTTAGAATGTTATAGTGGTTACAGGATGATGTCAAATGTAGCTATTGTTTATAGATGGGTTTAAAGATGGGTTAGGAGCCAATTTGGGGATCAATTTTTCAGTTACCCAATATTTTTGTATTCACAATACTTATATAAATGTGTGGGTATGTGCAAACTGTTTAATTCTTTCTGCTACTCATAAATGCATCAAACATGCAGGTAAACACGGTGAGAACAGGCTAGAGGATCCAACCCTTTCACATTTTGGGGGTCAATTTATATTTTTCAGTTACACAATTTTTTTGTATTCATAATACTTATGTAAATGTGTGTGTGTGTGTGTGTGTGTGTGTGCAAACTGTTTAATTATTTCTGACATTCATAAATACATCAATCATGCAGGTAAACATGGTGAGTTTAGAGTCAAACTCAAACTCAATACATCAAACATGCAGGTAAACATGGTGAGAACACGCTAGAGGACCCAACCCTATTATATTTGTGTTGGGACTCAATTATATTAAGTGGTGTATTAATGATACCATTCATGTAGACACTATGATCACAAACCCACTGTGTGAACTGCAAAATAAATAATCTAGCTGAGTTGGCTCCTATCCCATCTTTAACCCTTTAGGGCCAAGCATCAACTATAGTTGAGGCCATTGCTGGTCCAGCATCGACAATAGTTGATACCATGGGTGGCTGAGCATTGACTATAGTCATCATAACTCAATGGGATTAAGCATAGGCCCAGCCTTTAGGGAATTTTTTTTTTGCAAAACATCTTGCCACCACCACCAGCAAATATTAAAACTTATAGTAGGATATTATGTGGCAGTGATTACAGTGGTGGTTATAAGTCTATTTGAATAAGCTAAAAAAAAACACCTACCTTCATTCACTACATAATTATATGATGATGAAGATAGAAGACTATCATTTTTTATTAATAGAACACTACTGTCCCTTTGAATCTTACTTTTACTAACACAGGATTAAAGTAGTGGTTAGTATTGGAGTAACTTTAATGAGTTATTTTACTACCTCAAGCCCACCAGTGATAAAGGTGTTGGAGGGGACTGGGGGAAATTGGAGATTCATACACTAGAATCACTCCTAAACTAGATGGAGTATAGCTAAAATAGAACTGATATTCTTACAATAACAAAGGGTTGTATATGTTTAGGAAAGGGGCTGAACTGCTTTATTATTATCATTATTATTATTACTAGAATCCGAGAAAAGCGATGTGATATTGAAGTGAGGAACATCTACATTGCACTATGATCATTCTTTTAATGTATATAATTGTGTTTACACATAATGTACATTCATGAATAACAGCTTCTACAGATAGAAAGTGTCATGAAAAAGCTGGTAAGGTATCCTTTTCATCTATGATAATACTCTCCTGTTTTTTGCATCACTTATGTCTCTACTATGAAGACATCTCTAAATATTTGTCTTGTGTCATAGTTTTTAATTTGGTGCTGCTTGTTCTGTTTGTAATAAGTTACACCACACACTATGGAATCCTCCCTGGAAGTTGATATTTTTGTACTATTATATCCAAGCAGTACGCAATTTAAAGGATGTTAACCAGACTAAAGGCATCCTCCTGAAATGAGGTGTAGCTTAAGTGTGGCACTCACAGCTGCAATGGAGTCTACATGCAGTGGTTTTAGTTAATTTACTAATTGCATGTTTTTGGTGTTATTTTGGAATTGGAAAAGGTTTTTGTCACTTTAGATATCTCTACTCTTGTCAAAGTATTAACATCAGAAGGTGATTGGTGACATTTTAGACACTGT
This sequence comes from Harmothoe impar, assembly GCA_947462335.1. Taxonomy (NCBI): domain Eukaryota; kingdom Metazoa; phylum Annelida; class Polychaeta; order Phyllodocida; family Polynoidae; genus Harmothoe; species Harmothoe impar. Next base: position 11,622 of record CANHQG010000196.1, read on the forward strand.
TGATAACATACATAAAAGACATATATTCTGAAATAGCGGATGATCATTATGTAGCCACAGTACAATTCAATGAGGCAGATATTAAACCCAAACCTTTTGCCTTGTGTTTTCATAAACACAGTCTTATACTACCTGCTGTACACTTTTGCATGTATAATGCACTGATGTCAAAGCTTCAAAAAACAAAGTTGCATGCCATGGTCTCCGATCTCTCTAGGAACATATATGCAGTCCATATAAATGGCATAAATATGACAGAAATCCATGCATTAGCATGTATAGGGGTCTCCCTATAAATATAGGATTAAATAGAGCTACAGCGTGGTGCATTTTGTTTTACCTTAAGCAGAGTTTATGTTAAACCATTGAATTCAATCGATTTGTCATCATTATTTGTATAATGTCATCATCATGTATAATGACCAAATGTCATGGATCATCCGGATTTGAGCTGCCAGGGGGCTCCAAATTAAATTTTCGAGTAAGGATTCAATTTCTTTTGTATAAATAGTATAGGTGTTAGGGATTAGAGACCATATATTTGGGTAGGTTAAATACCATTATTAGGTCTACAGTACAGGATCATATGTGAGAGCACCAGTTTGCATGTAGACACGACAGATCCCTCTTTCATAAGTGTATAGCTTTTAGTAGGTATAAGGCATACATTTCTATTAAAAATGTCACATATCATAGAATTATTGTACAAGAAGGGCTGCAATAAGGTGGGAATTCAAAGGACATAGTATGAATCATGTTATAATGATTGAAAGGTTTATAAGGAGGGCTCAGTCGTGTCTACTGTGATAACTGATGTATGACAAAGCATTCTGATCTATTAGGCCACAATTACCAGCAAATTCCTTTTTAAATATGAATAATACATTCTAAATTATTATAGAAATAACTTTAGATGACCATAATGTCTTCTCTTATTACCTTTTCACCCAAGGGCTCAGTCGTGTCTACTAGGGCTCAGTCGTGTCTACTAATACATATTGGGCTATAAATGTTATTATGGCAGCTGTAGAATATTGTTGCTAACAGGCATTATTCCTTTGATATTAGCGTATATGTATATGTTATAACAATTAATAAAGTATATAATACATGGAGGCTATGAGTGGAAGCATGGGCTCAGTCGTGTCTACTGTCAAACTACCCCTAACACACAGTTAAAAGTCAATGGGCTCTACAGGGTAGGCTATTGGAGCTAGACTTACAATTTCTTTTACTTTATATAGGCACATAATATTCGCTTATTATGCCATATTTCAGTCATCTTTATACTTTATTAAAATATAAGTAGGGCCATGTTTTCTTTGGGCTCAGTCGTGTCTACTTAAAACTACCCAAGTACTGAGGACCACACAACATATTTACCATATAGCTCATATAGGCATAGATGGTGTTAAAATGTTACCCATCATATAGGGGACCTGCAGCAAAAACGATATATGCAAATAGTTCTATAAATAGAGCAGTACACACAGCAGAATGTCTATTCTTTAGATTTTATTTACTAAAAAGGCTCATTCTAGGTGCATTTGACCCTCTGGCACCATAAATTAGGGTCTGGCATAGGTGAAACCATGGTTTCCCTCATAGATCTAGCCAAGCCGGATCATACTAGTCCAAAGATACAACTTTATATGACATATGGAATATTTTATTAAGGGGAGAAGAAAAAAAGTTCAAATCAGGACGATCTGTGACATTTGGTCGTATAATGACACACCATATTATTACCTGTAGTGGGTAGGTAGTGGAGATGTTAGTGGAGATGCAGATCAATGATATAATTATCTCATAACAAAACCTGCCTAAAATCATAGGTCTTATATGTTGATTCCCCAACTCCTCTCTCACCTCTACTACCTACAGTATTACATGACCATGATTTGTTAACCCTTTAAAGCCAGACAAATATATTATAGGCTTGCTGTGGGTTGCTAGACCTTTCTGACAGGAATTTTCCCTGGGCTGTGCCTTTGCTAAATCCCATAGAGTTATCCTGAGTATAGTCAATTCTAGGCCAGCCCTCAGCTATAATTGATGCTTGGTGAGTCATGGCATCAACTATAGTTGATGCTCAGCCATTCTAAGGAATAATATATCCTGAACTACTACTATCTCAAATATTAGAAGCATTTCAGTAAGGATAGAAAGGAAAATCATCATTCATTGGTAAACAATAGTGGTAGAAGAACCTAGATTCTGCATAAATCTTGCCAGCACCTTTAACATTAGGATCTTTAGGCATTATTTTAGGGTGTTGTTCCATTTGTTTGTGAGGCTTTGACCTGTTAAACTGAAAATTACATAGGGTTGTAGACAGGATTTTATCTGGCCACTCTACTTTTCTTGCACAGTAAACATGTCTTAGGGAACATACTCGGGAATGACCTTAATTTTTACAAAGCGGCATTACATTAAGAAATTTAGATATGATTCATGGTGAAGATAGACACTTGTTGCTAACTAATTATATGATGAGACTAGGGACTCATTAAATGAGTTGATGGCATCAGAACTACATCAGGTTAGATGATAACTACTAATGATGAGTATGACCTGTTTTGACATGTCAATTGGTACCCTGTGTAAACACCGAATCTTAGGGAAAAATGTATCTGCTAGCTGAGTTATGTAGTTTTCATAGGGATATGTATTTAAGGTGAAGTATTTTCTGTGAGGGAAATGGGTGTTAACTAGCTGGTCAAAGCAAAGTCAGATGTATGTGCATCATGGGATAGCACACACAAAATAATTATTATAAAATTATTTTCTTCTTATATCACTTGTGTTTTTTTAAAATGAGTGAGTCTTTACATACACAGCACAAGTTCTTTTCTGCATATTTCCTTGCTTTTCATCACCATAGAAACGCAGTAAGTGAAATACACCACAGTGCAGTGAGAGAAAATGCTGGTAAATTCCCAACTGTTAACTTGTGCAAGTGTTGGATACAGAAAGGTTGCACAATGAACTTTAATCTTTGCATATGTTCTATCAATATCAAGTCAAGATGGCACCACAGATGGAGCTGCCTTGGCATATGGCCAATTGGATAACACAATTCTGGGTGCCTCAAGTCACTACTTGACATACAGTGTACAGTCGCTGAGAATGTCTATAGGCGTGTTTATATATATATATATATATATATATATATATATATATATGATGTATCTTCCTCATTCACAGTGTGTGTGCATATAGAATCAGTTAGAGTAGTGAGCTTTGGTTAAGTTTGTCAAGATGATGAAGCCTGCAGAAACAAATTGTATGAACAGTATAGATAAGTATCAGAGTTGCGCATAGTGCATTATACATGATACTCAGCCGTGATTGTCCAACACAATGCATATATATATATGTCAAGAGAGAATTTGGGAGCTCTTGATGAATGTCTGAGAAATGGAGCCTATGTGAGCTTGCCTTTATGCTCATTGGAAAATTGAATGGAAGGGAGGTCGTTGATGTGCCAATGCTTATAGCCTGATTTACAATTCCATAATCTAGATGTTAGTCGACTCCCTGTTTCAGCCAGTCAGTAGCCACATGCTGAGGAAGTGATCTGTAGTGCCAACCAAAAATGAATACCTGATATGGACAGTGTTGACATCAACCTCAAGAACGCAGCCATCATTCATATTTAAGTGCTTGTATACATCCATGTAATGTCTTGTCTAGCAGTTAAGTTACAATAACTTTAACTCAACTTTTTTTCATAAATTGGCACTTAGCTTAGATTAGTTAGTATTTGACAAGAAGGGAACTTTTATTTAATGCTGGCACAAATATAAAGGGTGCATGCTTGTTGCATGAAGCCTAGTAGGGATAGCATCAAAACTGACACATCGAACATGCATGTTCTTGGCATGTTCTTGACCTAAAACAACATGTTCTTGACCTAGAACCTCCTCCCATGCATGTAGTCATCACCTTTCTACTACTTAGCATGCAATATTTTGGATAGACATTTATTTGAAAGCATTTAGTTTCTTGAATATTGTGCGAGGTCAGAGAAGACTCTTTGTATTGAAATGTATTTGGCATAGCATTATTACTCAGGAATTTTTTCTCCTCGATCCTGTGCTCCATAATGCACTCCACTGTAAACCAATATTGCTTACTGTTTTATTCAGGGTTTTGTTCTGGATCTTTTTTCTTTGAGCTGGGCACAATATTTTCATCAGTGCTCTTGCTGGGTGTAGTCTCATGTAGTCCCCTGAGCTGCAAGGGGGATACTACAGCCACAGTTTCAGTGTTGATTTTTGACTCCCCTACTAATTCAGGATTGTTCTCTTTGGTTGGACCCTGCTTCACATGTGTTAATTCAATGACTGTTACCCAAGTGTTATACTTGTCTGGCCAACCTAGCCAGCTGACATTAACCTCCTGCCTCACCTTGTTACCATAACCTACAGTCCTGTGACTCAGGATTGCTTCTACTTCATATATACTTTTTCCTTGGATGCTATATATTCTGAGGTAGCTGTCTGTTTGTGTGGATACTTCTTCTGTATTGCAGCTCTGCTGGTGAATAGTCTGGTTCAGTTGATGCAGTGGGTGCTTGGGCTTCTTTTTCTTTTATGATTCTCGTCTCTTTCACTACTCTGGGAGAGCTTTCTCTCATGGGGCTCTGCTGCATTAGATTTGTTCTGAAAGCTGCTATCTGTTTAGTAAATGCTACATCCCTCCCCTGATAAATCTTGTTGATCCCTACAGGGGATATGTTTATCACATCCGTTGATGCATTGAAATGCATGGGTGATTGCTGGGTGATCTTTGGCCCTTCACGCTCGGGTAAAACATCTCTGATTAAAAAATCTTACTAACTTGCCACATCTTTATTCTCATATAGACATTCCTCAGACCATTTCATATTGCTACTCTATAGAACATCCAATGTACTTAGAAATGAAGCAGTTACTTCCTAATATAACATTTCATAGGGGTCTACCCTCTTAAGAGTTGATACACAGTCTTAAGCATGGGGCCCACCATGTTGTTATTCTAGATGATCTTATAACACAGCTGCAAAAGTCAGTCGACATGTTAGAAATGTTTATTCTGGGGTCTCATCATCTTAACATTAGTGTCTTTTACTTAACACAGAACATTTTTCACCAGGGTAAATACAGTAAAACAATATCTCTAAATACACAATATCTAGTGTTGTTCAAAAGTCCCCGTGACAGCAGTCAAATAAATTACTTAGCACGTCAGGTTTTCCCTTCTACTCCTCAGGCTTTAGCAGAAGCCTACCAGGATGCCACAGAGAGTGAACCATATGGTTATCTTTTTTTACCTTACTCAGGAATGTAAACAGATTTTTTGCGGACGAACACATATCACACCTGAACATTACACCATATTGTACACACCTCTAAGGTAAACGTTCTCTCTCACCAGGTACAAATCATACATGTCTTTCCATATAATGAAATATCATACCCCAACAAGGAAAACACAAACATCATAACAAATTAACTTAATATGAGCTCTGACAGGTTTAATAGAAACATTCAGTTTCTACAGTTTATAGCTAAACCACCCAGTCATAAGCAACGTCAGTCTATGATAAAATCAGCAGCACAAGATCAAGTGCTCGCTATATGTGAGATCATACTACACGCATTGGAAGGCAACATCGAGCTTACTCCTACTGACATCAAATCAATTGCTGTGTACAAAAAGGACCTCTGTAGAGCAGGCACCAGGAACCGTACTCCCTGGACATCACGCCGTGCTATACTGCTCAAAATAGGGAAGGCTGTATCATATATTGTAGAAACAACATTAAAGTAACATGAAAAATATACAAAAGCTTGTCCTTGTATCATTTACAGATTATAAGCTTCTCATAAATTCCAGTCAAACACTGACAGAAAACACAAATAAAACAGCAGAAAAAAAACAATATTACTGCACCACATCATAATACTGACAAGGAATCTAAAGAGGATTTTAATGTTGACGATTTTGTATCATACCTTAAAAGGTGTGAAGAAACACCATGTGACACATTACATAGTGGGGCTCATAGTAAACCCAGCGCTATTAACACTGAGGTTATTGAACCTCAGACCAAAAAGATCAAGAGGGAGTGGTTGATGCTATAAATGGCTCAACGTAAAAGGGGCCGAAAGAACAAAGGATGGGAACTTGAGGGTGTTAAAAGAAATTACTATAATATCTCTATACCAGGTAGCTTCAGTGGTGTCAACAAGACTGTCATACCTAGTAACACAAAATCTAAAAAACATTTAACAGAACAGTTCAAAACATGGTTAAATGATCAGTCTACACATCTACGTTTCTCTCAGCCAGGTAAACTCAAGGTGCATTCCAGAATTATTTCACCAGCAATAAATGACATGTGGGATGCTGATTTAATGGACATGCACATATTGAAACGTTACAATCAATGTATCACATTTGTTCTGCTTTGTATTGATATATTCTCACGTCAAGTTCACACAGAACCACTTCAAACTAAAAATGCAGACGATGTGACAGCAGCTTTTGAGAAGGTGTTTCTCACATCATCCCCATGTGTTCTACGTAAAAAATACTCTATACCGAGTACAAACTACTCTTTTAGTGCCGACAACATCTACCTGGGTAACGTGCCATCCAGAATAATTTGCGGCTTAGTTTCTCAAAAAGCTACAGTATGGTGATATACTAAAAATCCGTATAACTTTCAACCATTGAAGATCAAACACTTTAGTGTTACAGTACATGGTGAAAATGTACCTCAAAAATCACTACTGATGAAGTTTGACCCTACACACAGTAGGAAATCATCTTTCATCGAGACCTACATTGCTCTGTATGGTAGGGAACGGTACACAGATGGGAGGGACGAGGGGTTATACATTACAAGATCGGGATTCAATAGTGGACACACACTGTTTGCATTTGACCTTGAACCGGATGTCAGAGAGGAGGTGTATGGTTCTATATGGTCTACTATGAATAAGACAATTTTTCAATTCAGATGCATTTTGAACAGGCGCTGCCCGAAAGTGTTTCCTTAATACTGTATGTCTCTTTCCCAGCTCTTTTTAAAATTGACAGTAACAGAGCTGTAATGATCATGTCATAAATAACTATATGTAGGATAACATGTGATATTGTAATGCCATAAATAAACTTAACTCTATGTACAGTCACATCATGTGAATCAGGACCGGGTTATGACATATGATATGCCTCACATTCAGATATCAGAAACTGAGTTTCTAGGGTACAGAACGTCTATTTCTTTTCACTAAGGAACGTGTGCTGTGTGCAGGTGAAGAGTTGAAGCTCAGTATGGATGAAGTATCCAGCTCTAGGTCACTCCTCCTCCTCCTTCTCTTAATACTGGTGGAAGATGTGACAGAAGAAGCTGCACAAGTGGAGGCAGAATCTGTCACATGTGGGGGGGTCAAGTTTAAATCTGCGGAATAAAATTGACTTGTCCGGCTTGGCGGACATGATGTCCGCGCTGTCCCCCTCCAGCAACACCTGTGACCCAAATTCCAGCACTTCAGGTAATATGACAGGATCACTTTCTGGCTGCTGTACCTGGGGTACATTGTCAGTCTGACTAGACAACGGGGTAACATCAGGCAGAATGTAAACTTGACATGCCATATGACATACTTCTGGTTTTATCTCTGCCTGGCACCCGAACTGAGACACATCTGGCTTTATCTCAGTCTGGCATCCAAACTGATTTACTTCAGGTTTTATCTCAGTCTGACATCCTATCTGATTTACCTCGGGAGTTGTTTCAGTCTGACATCCAAACTGATTTACCTCAGGCTTTATCTCAGTTTGACATCCAAACTGATTTACATTAGGTATTGCTTGACAACAAAACTCAGTTGTGTCAGGCTCAGCTTGACACCCGAACTGCTCTGTCTCCTGTACTATGTTAACCTGACAGGCAGAATCTCCTTCATCGTTTCGCAACTCTGCTTGACAGGAAAATTCATCTGTGCTAGGTAGTATGCGAACTTGACATGAAAACTCGTCAGTGTCCTGTACTATGTCAGTCTGAGTAGCAAACTGTGTGACATCCGGCTCCACCTGTGTCTCGCTCTGTGCCACAGCCACAACAGCTTGGGATGCACTGTCTTTTACACTTTTCACACTCTCCTCGGAACCCTGCACAGCAACGTCTGTTGTGTCTGGCTGCACTTGTACACTCGTTGGTCGGGTGGACACAACCGCCTGCACCCCAGCCTCCGTGACATTAGGTCTAAAAAATATAAAGAAAAAAAGACATTTGTGTTACACTGTAACAGGTGTATAAGAGAGGTAATGCATGTACAATAGACGTATGACATGAACTGTTTACACATACAGCTGTACCAAATTTACTTTGTATCACCATTCTATATATATATAACGTAAATCAGGTATAGCATGACATATTTTTACATGAATGTGTATTTTTCATGATGTAGTTAGATCAGTCGATATTTTCAATGGACATGGAAATGCAGACCAAAAATACCGATGACAGCACGCAGTTATGTGGTGACGCGGCTATTTTTACCTCATTTTATCGCTCATGTAAAATCAGAGGAAAGTGATTAACTGACCTGTACAGTATTCCGGAGAAAGTACGGAACAGTGCTCTGACCTGTGACTTGATTACAGTAATACTATAATCCATGATGATACTGGTAGAAATGTACTCTTTTTTTCCCCACCCTTTCGGAATACTGAGCTGCGTAAAAGCTGTCCAACGCCTGAATGCTTGTGAACGGTTCCACAGCGACAATACAGGTGGCGCTGCTTTACTATATAAGTCGACCGTGACACACTAGGAGTCACTAATGGCGGATAGGAAGCCCGCAGCACCTCCGACCTAGCTTCTCTCTGTTTTTCCCGCCTGAAATATGGCGCCTGTCTCACCTGCGATATACATTTTTTGTGCTAGTAAGAAAATTATATAGATAAGCAGCTGTAACGTTGCTCTGTGTCCATCCTAGAGTGACTTCTTCTCATGGACTGGCATTGCAAACGGTCATGAAGCATTTTATAAAACTCTCATAGACTAATTCCTAATGATTAGGCCTGAAGTTTTGACACTAAGATGATATTGCTGATTGGACATGGTACCAAATTTGGCATGGAACCATATTGAGCATAGAGTTAGGTATAGGTGGATAAATGGACAGAAAATACTGGGATAAATGAGTTAAATTACACAAAAAATCTTATAACCATTGTTTAGGCACTGTATTGAAATGACAGTGATGTGCTGTATTCTGTTCCACTGGGTGCCAGACTTTCACTGTTTAAATCACAGTGAACTTAAAACAACAGTGACCGTTATTTTTACGATGAAAGTCCAGCACCCAGTGGTACCAGTGAATCCCAGTTATTTTTTATGGAATTGTAATAAATAATTACATCACACAAAACCCAACACAAGGAATTTATTTTTCAGTTTTTATTTGAAGTGTTAGTTTTCGTAGACATTTTTTGGAGTTTTTTTGTTGGTTTGATCTTAAGTTGCTACGTTTCGGTTCCTTTATGAACCTTCATCAGGCAAAGATGCTTATAATAAATGTACAGTTGACTGAGGTACTATAAATGATCACATTTTGAGTTGGTTTCCATGGTGAGCAAATATCACCAAATAGTAAAATTCTGGTGATATGTACAATTGATAGTATTACCTCATAGGTTTAGACATATACTAAGTACCAGTAACAATTAATATTACAATATAGGTAACACAATGTAAGGAACAGCATGAGCATCAACACTTTACATGTCAGTAAACTTGTGACTAATGTAATTTAAGACATTTTAAAGACATTAATAAGACAATTCGGAGCTTGGGTAGCCTTTACTGGGGTGCTTGGGTAGCCCATGAAAGAAATAAAAAACATGCAAGCATGAAATTTAATTTAGTTGTTTTTTTTGGCGATTGTCAGTGTTTGCTTGGTGAGTCGGTTAGTACCCTTTGTCCTGCATTCCCTGCAGCATGGATCTTGCCACATGGTGGTCATTACGTTGGCTGGAAGACAGCACAACAGTGACACCATCTACAGTGAAGCGGTAATTTACCCCAACAGCAGAATTTACGACTGAACAACAAAGTAGACTTGAAGGGATGACGCAGCGATAATGAGATTGTGTAGATGCATCACCATGATGACATCAGTTAGTAATGCACCAACTGTGAGTGTATGCTGATGAGATGACTGCCATGTGAAAATGATTGGATGAATGAATGTAAATACTTCACTCTGATTGGGTGAGATTTTAGTGGTTATACTGCTCCACATGGTTAAACATCCATGCATGAGTTCAAGTGTGATCAGTAGCTGTGTGCTAGACGCAGGATGCAAAGCAAATATATTAAAGTGATACGACTCATTAACCACCATGCATGAGATGACTTATACATTACTGGATCAGGAGAGGAAATTGGATATATTGAACAGGACAGGTCATGATCTCATGAAACGATTAAGTAAGTTTCATTCTTGCATTTAAAACTGTGTTTAATTTTACAGAAATGTCCTTTAATGCAGTATAAAAGTATGAAATGTTTTTCGTATTTTTATAATGGTTTCTAAATTGGAAAATTGTTTTGTTGTATGAGATTTCATGTGTAATACAACTTTTGCAGCTATCAATCCCTACTTCATGACACATCTAGTGGCGAAGAATGTTGTCTCTCGATACCAGTCCTCTGACATCAATGTAAGTAGAAAGTGTTGTCATATTGCATAATTCTTTTGTAGACGAGTGATTTCACAAAGTTAAAATATAGTATGATTTAGTAGGCCTATCATCTATAATATGATATTGAATCTTTCATTGCATGATTGCTTTGATGTTTGGATGGAGATTTCTATAACATTATTCATTCCAGGCACTTCAACTGCCAAGTCAGAAGAGGTCTATGCTGCTAGACCACTTGCACTCATTAAACATCAAAAAGTTCATTGAGTTTTGTATCTTTCTACATGATGTTCAAAGACGTAGCGATATCATACAAGAGCTGATGGGACTTAACATCAATGACCTAAGAGATCAGAAAAGTAAATTCTTGCTCTAGCATTGAAAGAAAACATTCAATGGATAAAGTCACTGAAGTAAAGACTTGGCATTACATAGATCCCTGCAAAGAAGATTCTCGTTTTGGCTGAGGCTGTACAAATGCACTCAGAATTACAATTGATTTTAAACAATAACAATGACAGAAAGACTAATATTAATGGAAATGATGAGATGATGATCAGATTCTACAGTGGTGTCTATTGGAATTGCAAGTAAACTCATGAAAACATGCTTTGATTCATTGTCAGACAACATTTATAAAGAGGAGTGGATAGGCTTAGATTAAAGATTGGATAAAAAGAACTGTTTGGAGGTGAATTGATGACTGTCCCCTTCATCACATATTATCAAATGGAGTTGTTCCTGTTTTTCTTCTATCTGGATATAAATTTGCCTGAATTTAAGACATTGCATCATGTCTATTAAGGAATAAGACCTCATCTTTAAAGATAATACATTATGTTAGACTACATTCCTCATTAAATGCTAGCATTACCACAGGAAACATCATAATTTGATATGTATTGAAAACAGGATAAATATGTCCATGACATCATGATGACTAGTTAACTAGAATATGACTTGTACAGTGCAGAGAGGGGCATGCCTCAACAATTAAATACATTTAAAAATCAAGAGTTGAAAAAATAATGACACAGTCCAGATTTGGGCAGGATTTCTCACTTCTTAACAGCTAAAACAGGTTGTGAACTCTGTTATCTGGAAAAAACATATGTTCTGTTAGGGCATTAGATTTACCTAAAAGAATGGTCATTGAAAATTTGAATGGATATGTTACTCCACCAGACTCTCTAAGTGTCTACACAAAAAGATGGTTCTGGAAATGTGTAACTGGATGTGTGGGGACTTCAATATGAAAGTGTTCAATTGTGTAGAATACCCTTTGTATTGAGATCATGGCACTTTCTACCATCATGCTTGGGTAGTAATCTAATCTGGTTATTGTGCCCTAAAAATACATTTGTCCTATTCAATTTGCATGGTGTATTATAATTGATATTGTAATGTGGTTGTTATATAGCTAGATGTATAGGGTGAGCAATTGTAATAAAATCCTATATAAATAGGAATGATGTCTTGTTATTATTTATATAGCAATGTGTAACAAAAACTTAATCTTAAACTCTTGTCCATACCTTATGGAAATCACAGCACAGCACACAAATGTCAGAAATAGGGTGGTCCCTCAGAAATGTAGAGGGAGGCATTTCTCTGCAATGCCGAGAAGCACAAAACATGAGTCCCACTTTACTCTACCACTTTACTCTACCCCATCGCACCTCACCTCTCAGATAGCTCTACTTCCTCCATAGCCTCAACCATGTGAGTGTAGGCTCAACTACTATCTCGGCCTCTCCTTCTAAACTATCGCATACACAAAAAGTGGGAGAACAATTTGAAATGTTTGTTCTTAAGGTCATGTTAAAAGTGTGAATAAAAGGGTGTTTTGATGTGTCTCATCAGTGCTGCTAAAACATATACCATACATGATTAGATCACATACCTGAATTAGTAAATAGTATTAATGATAGTGATATACCTAAACCATGAAGCAAGCTGTATGCATTGAATAAACCCCGATTGAATTTGATAAAAGTTCAAAGTATGCGCCACGTACACATCGCGTCCCTATCCTTATCTCAACTCTTATCTGTTAATATTATCTTGTTTGTTATAAAAGTTGATTGTGGAACATGTGTATGCTGGAAAATATTTTTTATTTATTGTCGGATCCCTAAAAAGAAATCCTTTTTCTCTCCCTCTTTTAGGTCACAACATAGAGTCATGTAATGACATCAATTGTTGAGACCCGGCTTACTTTGTATCATGCCCCATTCTGAAGAAGATATTTCAGAAGTAGCTGAGCCAAAGTAAACTCACCATGGGAAACCCCTTAAAGGATGGTTTATGCCATGTGTGCGAGGGAGTGATGCTTACGGGTTGGGCCCAAACAATACATGTGTATATACATTACTACAAACCAAGTTTGTGGTGTCTATCGAACTAGCCCCCCACCACCTTCCATCTACTAGTGTTATATCAATACAATCCATTATTTAAATAGAGAATGTGCATACATACATTATGACACACATTATGATATATATAATTACATGATTACTTGATGTTTTACTAGGTAAAGATGTATTACTATCCTCCGGGTCTCCTCATAATGCCTTGTGGCGCCATCTGGCGGTTTCAATCGTTGAGAGTATTATGTAGACGCTATCACACAGCAACCGTACTATTTTTGTATTATTTGCCGGGTCCCTAAAGAGGGACCCTTTCTTTCCGAATCCCAACAATATGAGTCATTATATTATAATGACTAAATTGTTGAGATGTCGGCTCCCATTCTGGCCATGGGAGGCCCCCTTAATTGGGGGCCTATGCCATGATAGCGAGAGTTACTGTCGACCACACAATCATAAACTATATGATATTGTCAAAACCAAAGTTATGGTGTTTTTATTTCAATCCGCGAGGGTTTGCACTGCACAGCTTTGGTGATCATACACAAATACTATTATATAGCACTGATGTTTATAGTATATCATGCTATGTCAAACAACAGTACAAAAAAATTAAAACATTAATAACCTATGAAGAAAAGCGGTAACAATATATACACACTCCGCATAATGTATAGTGGCGCCATCTGTCGGCGTATAAGTAAACTACTCAACGCGCGTCAAAGCAAACGTGCGCTATGCATATTACGTCTTGTGTGCTGGTATATAGTCCAGTTTGTTTATGCACATTAGCTAGCATAAACCATCAGTGTTTTATTGTCTAAATGTATTGATTCCTAATAAAGTCCTCCTTTCTTATTACATCTGCCGTTCCAAGTGAGACAAAGAGGAAATGAAACTGTGCCTCGGTGAATGAAAACTGCTCATGTGTGCTTTTTGAAAGAAAGTTAATCTTGGAGGTGGTCATTTTACACACGAAAAAACCATGAGAGGCAATATCATTGATATAAGCCTCACCAAGATAGACCCTAGTTAACAGGCTCAATCACATTTGGCTGTGTGGTCCTGCTGCTAGGGTATATTGGACTTCTAGTTGGGATCAGATCAAATGGTGTTCAAACCCGCAAAATTTTTAAATAGCGTAAATGATTTGGCTAAAAAGGCAGAAACAGTACATATTCTATTGGGTGATTAGTATTATTGCATAAGTCCCCGTGGAGCAGTTGGCTAGCTGTGGGGCTCAATGTTCTGAGTACAAATCCTGCTCGATACCCAGGCTGGCAAAGGAAAAAAGAACCCTTAAATGTAAATATCTCCTAGGGGTCTATTTCGATGTATAAAATAAACAATGTTTCCTCCTGATGATGGACAATGTTATAAACTGTTCCCATTTATAGGTATTTCAGCTCCTTTTACCTCCCTTATATGTTTCCTCTGCACATGTATAAGAAAGTTATACATTTGCAAAGGACACATATAAGCATTATATGAAACACTATCTATACATTTTTAGCAGGCACAATTTTGTATCAACGGATACCTACCAAGGGGCATGGCAACACTTTCTTATATAGAAAGCACACGTCATACTTGTTCCCTAACGGACACCACTAATTAACAGGCGCAGTCATATACAGCCTTAAAACACTGAACTGGATTTATGCTATTTTTCGTACTCATCCATTGCTTATGTAACAGACCCCAGGCCATAAAACTTTTACTGACCTGGACAATAACCCTTTAAGGATGGCCTTGTGTATTAACACATTATTTACTTGGTCATCACGTTGCATGAATGCATCACAGGTGAGTTACTTGCTGTGGCTGCATTGGTGCATGATGACGACATATGCGATATTTTAGCGTCATACTTGTTCCCTAATGGACACCACTAATTAACAGGCGCAGCCATATACAACATTGAAACACTGAACTGGATTTATCCTTTTTTTCGTACTAATTCATTGCTTATGTAACAGACCCCAGGCCATAAAACTTTTACTGACCTGGGCATTAACCCTTTAAGGATGGCATTGTGTATTAACACATTATTTACTTGGACATCACGTTGCATGAATGCATCACAGGTGAGTTACTTGCTGTGGCTGCATTGGTGCATCATGACGACAGATGCAATTTTTTAGCAACATGATATCCTTGAATGGTTAATAACTATTGGTACACCTGCACTGTAAGGTAGTGTCAATGGTATTGGTTGCTTCAAATAGAAACTATACAGATGTAGGAAAGACTCTAATAAAGGCCTAGGTCTATTTTACCATCAACGGTAGGCCTAGGTTTACAGTTTGCCGTGATCAAGGGGTCACTTTTTTCCATGGAGGCTTCCAATTTTAATTATATGTGTTCTGAGTTAAATAGGAGAGAAGAATGAAAGGTTTAGAACAGAGAATAGTTACTGGAAATGAAAAGTGGTGTCCAGAGAGTTTAATAGCTGTAACATGACAGGTATGATAAATGAGTATCACTAACCGGCATACCATCATTTAACGGTACACCTGTATCCACCGGTGAAGAGGAAGAGGGAAACGTATCTCCATGTGGAATATTATCCGTTGACATATCTTGTTTTGTGTTCATGATAGAAAGTAAGATATATATCCGATGGCAACTATTTTATGCAACCGTTGTATTGATGAAACAGTAATATTTTAAGAGAATAAAAAATGATGTTACCATCCAAGCTGTTGTTCATCAAATGATGAATTTAGCTCTGCGTCTAGATTTATATAGGGGTTTGGCTCTGCGTCTAGATTTATATAGAAAGTTGTCATCGTAAAAGTAATATATGATGAAATAAAATACGCCAATACTCATTATATCTGATGTCAATACATAATATATCTGGAAAAAAACACAATTAATAATAGTCTGTTCAGTATTTAAAGTATAGAATGAGATATACCATCATATACTGGTGAATCAGCTGACCCTGGATCACCAGATATTAAGGTCAACCAGGTCAACCAATGAAGCACAGTGGTTTTCAATGGTGTGCCTGTTTCTGCTGGGTAACCATCATATACTGGTGAACCAGCTGTCCCTGGATCACCAGTTGTTAAGGTCAACCAGGTCAACCAATGAAACCCGGTGAACCTGTTACTACTGGATTACCTGTATGAAAAGGTTTTCCGGATATTACTGGTTTACCTTTAAATACAGGTGTACCTGTGGGAGCTGGTGAGCCTGAACATCCAAGCAAACAGTTAGTTATTCAGCCAGTTCTCCACCGGTGACACTCATTGAAATCAAGCATTAATAAAACATCTATTTGCGGGCTCTATATACATATGAAAATATTATTTGATTATAATGATTTCTAGATGATAAGCATCATATGAATATTGTGCACATTTTACACCAACTTTAAATATAAAATTTTGACATTGGAAGAATTAACAAAAACGAAAGTGTTGACAGCCTCAAAAACCATATTAATAATCACATAATCGAAACATCTTTTTTCATAATGAATGGGATTTCTGATAAGATATCTTGAAACATAATATGATAACAATACATGAAAATGTAATACATGATAAACATGATTGACACGTATGACAGCAAAATGGTGGATATAATCCCTCGCATTACTACTACTGCCCTAGTATACGCTGCCTGGCGTAGTTCGGGTACCAAACGCTAGGTGCAATAGTAGCGTTTGGAACAACGTAAAGTCGGCCATTTTGAAATACCAAGGTTTCCTACTATTTCTGCTGGCTCAACTCGTTCCATATAAGGAATGAAGATTGACGGATGTCACGTGACTGTATCCTTGCGCGACTTTAAACAGCTAGGCCTCTGTGCACATACACTACAAAGTAGTCCCCTAATTTTATCACCATAAATCTAGTATTCGTCACTAAATAGGTATCAACCCTGATTAAAACCATCTAAGAATGCAATATTCTATAAGATTATGCCATAACAAGGCCTGTAATAGATACCTTTTAAGCTAAAATCGGACCACACTTCTGGAGATGGCAGTTGGGATTTCGAAATGTTGTTTACAAACAAGGCTAGCTGTCATCTTCCTCACAAGACGATGTAAGGAAGTTCTAGTGTTATTTTGACCAGACAGCTTTGCGGGAATGTCATATAATGGGGATCATGCAGTTTAATGGTAGTGCCAATGATTCAGAAGAAAATGGGCAAAATTTGACAGGTGCAGGCACATGGCCGGATGTTGTTGTGTACACTCACATATATAGGCTATTTTTAGACCAGCCAATGAGAATATTCAGCGACCTCCACCAACCAGCATGCGGCAGTGGCTACACTGAGTACGAGAGCACTAACTGAAGACAGGAGGACTCGCCGACCCACTACTGTTAGGCCTACTAACTATGCCTGGCGCAGCTCCTCCTGACTGGGTGTCTGGGTCCTGCTGGTCTCAGGGAAGGAAATGGTTCTACTGCATACTTTAATATAGCGGAAAATGCGATAACAGCCACCAGGACATTTACAACTTCTGAAAATCACCCTTGACCTAAAAGATACATCCTTTCTTCAAAACATTTCCAACTAAAATTAGCTGCTGGCCTGAATTTGTATTGAATAGACTGCATTTTCACTGATTCCCAATCTAGCCTTTGAAAAAAATGTAAATTCACTGAGAATCCCTTTCCTATTATTCAATTGAAATTGGCAGACATTCAGCAGCAAGTGTACAAGTTCTCATAATATTGGCATCATTTCCAACTTAATTATGGACCATTCAGTGCTACTGCAGTATTCACTTCTGACCATAATCGTATAAATTATGACTCTCAGTTTTCTGCGAGAATACCCTCAGTGACAAACTCGAGCCCAGTATCACTCGTCGAGCCCGTCAGGGCGAGTGACACTGGGACATGCCACAGATCACATCAGAATCACCACTGTTTTCTACGCCATTTTATGAAATGGACTTGATCAAAAAGGGGTTTGAATAATATATGAATGTTTGTTAATGCTGGGGAAATTTAGGTCATGCATATTAGACAGACATTGGTGCAATAATAGCTGGATTTCTTTCGGACTATTTTCGGGTGGATTTAGAAAACTGGAGCTGTGCGTCCACATGTCAACATGGCTTCCTACACGTGGCTTCAGCGCCGATCAAACAATAGCCTTTGCATGAATTAAAAGAAAGCATAAGGGTACAGATCCTGGGAAATGGTTATCATAGCAAAGATTCATCGATGTATCAAAATTATATTGCATGACAATGTGGAGTTTGTTCTATTTGCGAAATGTTTTGAATTTCCATGTGCGCGGCCAAGGTCAAGGTCGTTTTGACGCTGGTACTGGCAGAATGGCCCCAGAGGTCGGAAACCAGCATAATATGTTAATCCACCTGTCCCAGAGACACTCAGCCTGGCGGCTTCGCTGATGTCTTTGGGTACGAGTGTGCCTCAGTGAGACCTGCTGTCCTCAGCTAGCAGCTAGTACACGGCAGTACCGATAGGGGTCACTAACGTGTAGTGGAATTGCCTACTATTGTGACTACCAGGACCAGTACAGGGAATCATCTTTTTTCTTAGACCGGACATCGCACCCCCTCTTTCACAGACACTGACAGTTAAACATACATTAGTGTCCGTATGAACGGGTGCTCAAGGTATCTAAACACTTATTTGAACCCCACTCTGATAGCATTAATGCTACCCCGGCCACATAATGGCTCCAGAGGGCCAAATAAAAAAAAGGTGTGTTTCAGGTTACCCGACCCTACCTAGCAAAACAGGGCCGACCCTAGAAATTTTTATGCAATTTTGAAAACATATTTATATTTTGGGTCATTTTGGGGCTATTTAAGGGTCGATCTGATAGTTCACGAGTCGAGGCGGTCGTTGACGAATCGGCATTGTAGTTCGTGAGTCGATTTCTGGGTACTTTTCAGGCTAGAGTAAAAAAAATATATATATATAAAAAAAAGATTTTCAGACCATGTAACCTGAAACACAACTCTTTTTTTTGGCCCTATCTTAAATGTTTATTGATTGCTCGTCACTCAAATATGTAATGTAAGCTGTAGCCCTGGTTGCTATGGACAAGCAAGGGGTCCAGCTACTTAGGCAATGTACTAGGAAAAGTCAACACTTTGCTATTTTCTCGAAAAGTAATGACATCAGAACATAGTGCATAGATCTGATTTATAAAGGCTGTTCTGAATATCTTTCAGATTTTGCAATGTGCTGTAGGTCTCTACCTACAGCGCATTACTAGATCTCTTGCGATAAGGATTTATCTAGTACATAGCCTATAATTAACGTTTAGTCTCCAATAGAATGGTAATCCAGTGCATGAGTTACGGTGTCGAAAGATGCATCTACATAGATGTATACCTCTGACTTGTGCCCGGCTCTGCGCGAAATCTCACCACCGCCCTCTGTTGTTAAAAAAGAGCCGTGCCTAAGCAGTTCATATGAATTAGAGCTTTGAAGTTCTTTATTGGCAAGGAGGTGCCCCAGAATTAAGCCACAACGTTCTACTTCGTTTCTCTCCTACGACTAGACTATAGTTATGCATGCTGACAGTTTTTCTATATTCAATATCTCAGCAAATGTACCACCCGGCCGACCCTCTTTTCACTCACAAATACCGCCGTGCTCATGTACATCTTCAAAAAAAATTGCAACTTTAAAAAAGAAAAAAACTCCATTAGATATTCTACTTTGAGTGACGCCAAAAAAGTGCCAGAATATTGCCCAAACTGGCCATTATACCACATGTCACATACCAAAATGAAAACTCTATAAGGCAAAAAAAAAAGGGTGTGTTTCAGGCAACATGGTCAGAATTTTTAGGGTAGGTAGGTCGGATTTTTTATTTTTTTTTGATTTTTTTTACATAGAGAGAACCAGGAATGAGTCGCGAATGGAGAAATCGACTCGTGACTCACCAGAATGATTCAATAATTCCTCTATTGACTAGGAATATCAAGAAGTTATTGCATATTCCTCTTAAAAAGCCATTTTCTGAAGTTAATCAATCATTCAGGCCTATGAGGTCACTGGGAGCTTGTTTTTCTTGAAAGAATTTGTAAAACTTGAGAAAAATAAACAATAAAAATCAAAAAAAAAAAAAAAATTCTCCAAAATTGGGAAAAAAATGCTAGGGTCGGCCCTTTTTTGAATCTAGGGTCGGGTTGTCTGAAACACACCTTTTTTTTTTGGCCTAAGCTGTGAACGAATATGGAAATATCACAACATTTTGATATGCAACTTCCGACCCATTTCGTTAAAACGGGTCGCATTTGATTAAATCAAAAATGATGTTACGGTGGGATTCGAACCTGGGTTGGTTCAGATTTTACAAAAACTGCTATTTCATTAACAGTGATTACTTTTATTATTCTTATATTGCCCTATAGACCTACTGTAACATGGCGATGTTCACTATTATATCCAGCCCTCTTAGCTCAGTCAGATGAGCTTGGCACTGTGTGCATCCTAAGGTAGAGAGATCAAGACTACTCGGCTCATGTTCTATATAAACATTTGAAAATGTTTCATATTGTAGCCCATTTATGAATTGAAATAATGTTCATATAACATTTTGTAACGTTTTCGGTCGTACAAAACGTTTTTCCCTGTATCAATTAGTAAGAATGCCACCAATAACAACAGCGAGAGGTTAAAACCAGCCTTCAGATGCGGATTTACAATAAATTCTGGTGTACAGTTACAACAGACATTGCAGTATAACTTACACACATAGCAGTAAAATTACAGTGCATTGACTGGCTGTAGGTCTACAGCACAATATATTGGAATCGGAACCAAAGTTGCTCGCAATATTTGCTGTACTTCTAATAGTATAGTTTTGAAGTCCTGTCGTTTGTAGTAACTTGTAACAATTCAATTGTACTGCAGCACTGGAAGTATACAACGACGCACATAAGCATTTTAACAATGAGTATATGAACGCTGGACATGGCTTCGTAGGCCCCTAGTTAACTGTCCCATTTTCATTGTACACAATAACATCTTACATTCATATGGTTTCATAAATGTTGCCAATCAAACCGGACCACCTCGAGTGACTGATTATACAATATTAATACATGCGAACAATCTATCTTTGTAAATTGCAACATACACTTTGTGGTCAATAAATGGGGCCAGGCAGACCATTCTGTTTTTTATGAAGTACAGCAGTGGATCAATCAATAAATTTTGTTATTCAAAAGACAAAATATCCTTGTTTGTTGGCAGCATCCAAACCGTACAGACCAAGTCTCAGTCTGAGCCTCGGATTTTAAGTGAGTTAGCGGTGAGTAACGATGAGATACCATGGCTCCTCAGTCGAAGAAGGTGAATACGTCAAAGAAAACTGCCAAGCCAGCTGGAATACAGCATGCCATAAAAACATTCCTGATGTGGGCATGTCTCGAGAGGTGGCTGAAAAGAAAAACGGTGGCGATGGCTGAGGTCAATGGCTCGAGTTAAACCCCTGTCAATACTATATTACATGTATAATAAGGTTGGTTTGAGAATTGAATCCTCACTGAAAACAGAGAAACTTCTCTTTAGCCCAAAATCCACGGCGGCAGGATCCTGCGTTAAAACGGTATCGCCCCCCTGCCGCCGCTATTTCGCCGCTATTTCGCCCTGCCGCCTCTTTTTCGCGCCTGTGCCGCCAAAGCCCACGGCGTTACAGGGGCGAAATTGGCGCGGCTTGGCCGCGAAACCATTTTAACGCAGATTCCTGTCGCACCCTGTCGCCGTGGATTTTGGGCTTTAGTCTATATCACACAGCGGAGGTATAATTTCTGACAGAAACAGGGGACAGGAGGCCTGTCTAGTATCACACAAATTACCACTACCGGGAACAAAGGGGGCAAATCTGTAGGGTTTTGGCTTGGAGAACTCAGAACCTATAGCATGGTGACAACTACATGTAGCCTTTAAGCAATCATCATAGACCGCATTTCCAGTAGGCCTTTTCACCATCCATACTAAACAATACCACCCTGTCGACTGGGATGCCCATATAGCTGCTCTGAGACAGAGGTTCAATAATGCTACTCGCAACCAATGTGTGATCAAAGTCACCCACATTGAGGAAACACTTATGATTGCCACCTTGTGTCGCCCGCAACAAAGCCCCAACTCCAGGCACATATACTACTTGCCCAGGAGGGACTGCTGTACCAGGCATTGCTGCAGTGTTAATTATGCTACTAGCATACAACGTGTGATCATGGCCACCCACACAGAGGAAAAACTTCTGAGCCTCTACATAACATACACTATCACCTATGGGTCTGAAGCTGGTGTCTACGTTATCTGTACAACATATGGCTATATAATGCTGGTATAAATTTTTCACAATTTGGGTAAACAACAAATAAATCATTGACAGATTTATAACTGCTCTAGGTATTAGCATTAGTGGGGTTCAACTGGGCACCTCTCACGAGGTGGGAAGCGACCTGACAAGGGGTGGAGAGAAGGGTAACTAAAGCATCTAGGTCCCTTGGACCTAACCGTAACAGGTCATGAATAATTACCTCATAATGCAGCAGTACTACATATGGCAGTTATTGTATTGGTACAGTCACACTATTTAGCAACTCTTCCATCTTTTTGGTATGGTTTTGAAGATGTGTAAGCTTATACAGATGCAGAAATCTCACATAACATTTGCTCTTCTGAAACCCTAAGGTTAGTTAACTTTTAACATGTCCTACACACTTATTAGTGGCGGTATATTCAACATGTTGCTGAAAATGAATAGCCAGATGTGTAATGTCCAATAAGCAGACCGGAGACTCAGAGGAGACACACTGCATTTAGATGAAAATCATATATACATCCAACTACACATATGAAGTATCTGCTAGCCCTGCCCCATAGAACTTGTATAGACATTTAGTTCCTCTGACTATCAAAAGGGGTCAGTAATGTGCTGCTGAAGGCTTCATTTGGTTCCCTGTGCCTTGTCACACACAGCACAGAGAACCAATTATGCATCGTTTTCCCTCCAGCCGTCAGGGCGCTTACTTCCTCCTCTGACACTTAGCCTAACCTTACCCTCATATGTCTCTGCTTTCTGAGAGGCAGCTGCACAGGTCATTTGTAAATGCATGTGAACAGAACATGCAGATAAAAGTGCCCCCCCTCCGCCTCCGGGTCCCGAACACATTTGTCATTTGCAATCAATGAGTTTACACTGTAGATTTTTGTCAGGGCTTCTCACACAGGAGTTCCATGTGCGCTAATACGCCTTAAATCTCCTCTCCCTGTTTGAGCTTTATCAGTACAGTATGGGCATTAACCAATAGTAGGGCCTCTACACTGTCAGAAGTTAGTGTAGCTGCACAATGAATTTCAATGAGTTATACTGTAGATTTACAGTATAAAAGGACGTATTTTCTTTTATACTGTATAAATCTACAGTAAAAATCACTGTGAGCTACACTTACTTCTGACAGTGTAGGCTGTCAATTTTTACACGTTTTCTCTACAAAATTACGTTGATCAAACCCACAGTCTTTACCTCGTATACTAGAAGAAAGATGATGTATGTTGCTGACGTGACACTCTGATGTAGAACTTGTTCCCTGGATCTTGAGCAACCCCTGGAAGCCCTCAAAATGTTGGCCATTCACTTGAATCCTCCCTCGACCCGAGTCATCTAGCCCTTGGCCTCAGCCATCACCGCCCCGGTCACCGCCCTTGTCTTTTCGATCACCTCTTGAGACACACTCACCTCAGGAATGTTTGGTATGGCAGGCTGCATTATGATACAGTACCATAATCAGAACGCCAATGCAGCTAATAGGATGATCCCAAAGTCTGGGTGCAGCTTTTATCCAAGTTAGACTTATACACGAGAATTTACGATAATACTAGTAATAGGCCCATATGTGTTTTACTCGGGCAAAGCTATTCTGGACTTGAGCTGGCACTTTAAATCTGAGCAAGCGTTTAAGGCTGTGTTTCACGACCTTGGGCCAATGTTTTTGTCTCTGACCGGGTGCCGTCTCTGACCGGGTGCCGTCTCTGACCTGGTGCCGTCTCTGACCTTGTGTCAGAGAAAAGTGTTTTTTTAATTGTTAACCTATACTCACATATATAAGGATTTGTAAAAACGTTACGGAAGTTGTTATGTAATTATAATTAGCCTCCTGCTGTTGGTAGAAGGTAACTAAACTCCCAAAGTGATGTCCGGTCAGAGACGGCACCCGGTCAGAGACGGCACCTGGTCAAAGACGGCACCCGATCAGAGACAAAAACATTGGCCCAAGGTCGTGAGACACAGCCTTAATTTGATTCCCACTTCTTAGCCAGATCCAAACTATGGTGGGTCCCATATTGCAGCCCACCTGGGACCCATACGAGACCCATGAAGCAAAACTGTCTGGATAAGCATCGTAAGCATACTGTATGTGTACAGATGATTGTAGGTAAACATTAGAATCTACCAATATCAAGCTCATTTCAGGGTAAGATGGCATGCAATGATAGTTCTCAGATGTTAGAGAAGATTCATGCGATGTTATGGTTGAAGAGTGATCGACGTTTCGGTATATTCATATACCTTCTTCAGGATACAATCGTCTTCATGATGTGAATATTGTTCTCATTCGTACATGATCTACTTGATGAATTCTGGAGCTCTCTAGACAAAAAATCAACGTTATATCACTTTAAATAACGTTTCTCTTCGGCTCCTTAATGTGGCAAGACGTTACATAACGTTAAAAACGTTATTTTGACGTAAAATAACATATTTCTGTTAGCTGGGCATACATCAACATCTGACATGGGTTTCGTTTGCTACTTTCGTTTCTATATCGTCCTCAACTTGATGGTCTCTTTCTATGAACTCTAAAAGCATCATTATCATTATCGTGCAACTTATCAATAATCACAAATGTGGTAGTCAAAGCTATAATTTAGCCATTGAGAAGGATCGCCTCAAAGCAACACTGTAGTCTACATGTATAGACTTATATATGTTTACAATGGAGGAATGATGTTGCTGGAAGGCAGCACAACAATGGCCGGCTATAAATGTAACCTTCATCTATCTACACCAATATCCATTATTCTCATTCAGAAACGTGTAGAACGTATAGTAACTAATGCTAACAGCATAACTCACCCACCTGTGCACGTATGGGTATGGATTATAGCATTGGAGAACTCATGAGAACTCTGAGTACTGACTGCCCAGCGACCACTGCTGACCGATCTGAACGGCAATGCCAATGGCGTCCTCCAACCTTGGTTGTGAGACTAAAACCACAGCCCCCTCCCCCGTCTGCAATATTTTCCCGCGATAATTAGCTTAATTGCCAAAATGTATGGTTTGTCTATGTGCATCGTTTTTCATATCTATAATGTTGGCGTTTTACAGGCGCACCAATGAAATGCTTGAGACACTTAATTAGATAATATCAATTTGGATAGATTAGGGGTATTTGTTGAATTGTCTCATATTAATTAGGAATACAGTGACTATACAGGAGTATCCGATCTTTTTACCATGTCGCCATGTCGATTCTTAGAAAAAGGCCATCTTTGACCGGGTGACATCTTTGACATGGAAGCGTTATTATAGCATAAATAAGGCTTTTATAGGTAGAAATAGGTGGAAAAAGTCAAGGATATTTTCACACTATATGAAAGGCAGTTTATTTAAAGTTTGTTATATTTATATGTAGGCCCTATTACATGCTACTTTGTAACAATTGGATAGTCTTTGACCGGGGGACGTCTTTGACCGGGTGACGTCTTTGACCGGGAAGCATTATTATAGCATAAATTAGGCCTATATATTAAGAAATGGGTGGGAAAATTCAAAGGATATTTTTACACTATATAAAAGGCAATTTATTTAAAGTGTGTATTTTCTACGTGAGGTGTTATTCTGATCCGAGGGTTCTATTTTTTTGATCCGAGGTGTGGAATTTTCCTGGCCTGGTGTGTGGTGTGGAAGAGGTATGTCTTTTGTATATAATTACAACACAACCAGTTGTTATAGAAATATGGGGATAGGCTCTAGTCATGCCTACTGGGTATGTTAATCAGCAGTGGGAGCATACATCAGCTAAAGTGCCCATAGAACACGGTAGTAGTGATACACAGCGTTGAAACTGGATATGTATCGTACATGGGGCAGATATTCCACCTTCGTCTGAAGAATACAGCCACAGATATCAGTGAATGACTAGTGCCCAGATAACATTGGTCCCTGCAGGGAACATACAGTATATGTGGGCTAAAATGCCTTGGGATTTCTATGGGAGTAAACCTGGGATGCTAGGTGGGCCCCAGCTGGGCTCAGCCCAAAGAGAAAACCTCAAATACAAATATTTAACTACATTTGAAATACTTTAATTTGTGTCCGTTAGCAGTGATTCTTTGAAATTAGCATTTCAAGTAAAGTTGCTACACTGTTTTATCAAGATGGGTTTCACTTGGGATGAATTTGGGCAAAGTGGGCTAAAGGGTCAGTGGGCTTTTTATGGGCTTTGAATGTTCTGTGAGGTGGGTTCCATTTGAGTATGGATTCATCTGGGCTGGACCTGGGTCAAGTGGCAAGTAATGTTCTTGAACAAACCACTAGATGTCCTCGTTGAAAGTGATACCACATTAATGGTCAACAGACCTTTTTATATTTGGATTACAAAAGTTTATGGATCCTCAATAATTTCAGAATGGCTGGGAATATAACAGGTTTCATAATAGATTCTTGGAATGCTGTGTTTTATAACACCATTCTGCATTATGAATATGGAAACAAGCAGCACCCTGATACATACACCCATTCTCTGAATGTCATAACAACATATAATCCTAACACTGAGTAATCTCTCACAGACAGACTGCCTGCCTGCTGGGTGCATCATACAAGTTAAGAAATATGTCGAGCCCGAAAGTAAGTCAGGTAAAGAATGCACTTCTCTACCCTTTGAATGGTAGTGGAAGAGATTCCTACCTATATGGAGGAACCAACTTAGTTGCGACATGGGCCATAACATCTGGATATCAAATTATGGCAACCAACTACAGTAGAGTTTATTGCCTTATATCAACCCCCCCTGTAAAAAAAAAGATCTAAAATTAAAAAAATTAAAAAGCCCACATGGGCCCTGCCCTAAGCCCATGTGGATATGCTCAATTAAAATCTGGGCAAGCCCATCTTGGTCCCAGCAGTTAGCCCAGGACAAAAATGTGGTGGGACCCATATGGACTAAGTGACATGGGTCCCACCTAATGGCCCACCTTTAGACCTGCCTGGGCCCCAGTGACCAATACTGACTGGGTGGTACATGACCATATACATGTTAGCCAGTCTGCTGTATGATTGTATTTGCATAGAAAAAGGTCCTACACTCTGTTTTTAAACAAAATGTGGTCAACCTTCTAGATGTTGCCCACTTTTTGCTCCCAAAATCTGTTAGTGTTACTTTACGACTCTGAGAGTACTGATAAAGGTCATGTTGCTCCTTTGGTACCCCTTTACCTCATACAGCCTGGTGTCACTATGTCAATTTTAATCTTAGAAATTATTTTTTCCATCGATTTTTGAAAGGTCCATGTCGATTTTTAAAAGGGCTATAGTTTACCCATGTATAGTAACAATACGCTCATAACTCATAAATTGTCAGTTATAAAACCAATATGTTGTTCTACACTCTACTACATTTTGTAGTATATCGGACATCCTTTGTATGTTCAAAGTACAGGATTAAATAAACCAATTAATAAAACCTGCTTTTCGTGTCATTATTATCATCATCAGTATAGTTGTTGATGAGCGTGTGAATATTTAGTTGAGATCTGTAATCAAGAAATATGAAGTTCATTGACTAGTACAGAATATCATGTGAAACCACACCACCCGCAATACATGTACAAATGTACACTGCTAGTAACATTGGTTGTGACCTGGTCGACCTCCTCGTTAGAACAGCTGGCGATAGATGCAATGGCTATAGAGGGGACAAGCATGAGGGACCGACGAGAGAGATGTCCGGGAGAGATGACATTCTAAATGCACCGGCCCTCAGTCTGAAGTGGTTATCCCAGGTTAATCATAGGGACTTTGGCCAGGCATGACCAAGTGCTATTCAAAAATGGAGGTAAAACAACATTATGACTAATGCCTTACTCAAAAGGGTCCGTCCTCGGGCCGCTACTGGTCATTGTGTACATAAATGACCTGGTAAAGGTCATACAAAACAGTGTCACATTCCTATACGCCGACGACTTAGCTGTAGTCATCTCAGGGAAAGACCCGGGGTGTATTAAAATGCTGCTTCAGAGGGATCTAGACTCAATCAGTTCATGGTGCTCCCAAAATAAACTGACAGTGAACAGTGACAGGACCCATGTCCTATGGGTCTACAAGCAGCGGTCTATTCCTGACCTACTAAACTGTGACTTGCTGCTACAGTGGTATATATGAATTCAACTACCTGGGCCTGACCATCGACCGCTTCATAAACATGGCAAGCCAACTCAAGAAACAAATCAGACTAGTTAGAATGAGGTTACCTTAACTCAGATGTGTGAGAAGCAAAACGGATCTACCTACTGCAGTAGAGGTATACAAGCATGGGGGGGTAGATGGGGGGGTCCCCATGTCGCATGTCGATTTTAAAAAATGGCCATGTCACATGTCACTAAGGAAAAAGTCATGTCACTAGTGTCACTAAGGAAAAGAACTTAGGGCCATAGAGAGAGTTATAAATGGGGGTCTTGGGGCCGCAGGCCCCGGAAAAAATTAGGAATTTAAATACTCACAGGGGCCAAATTTGAAGAAAGGGTTTGGTAACCTACTTCACTCTATATGAGATTCTTTTTTTCATGTCACTAAGCCCCATGTCACATGTCGATTTTAAGAAATGCCCCTGTCACATGTCACTTAACTGGCCATGTCCCATGTCGATTTTAAGAAATGCCCATGTCGCCATGTCGATTTTAAGAAATGCCCATGTCGCCATGTCGATTTTAGGGGTCTATACCCATAAGCATATTATGGTCAGACCCATCTTCGACTACTGCACTTTTATGGCCGATAGTGGTCCTGTGTGGGCATCCCGTAAACTTTAGACCCTGCAAAACGACTGCCTCAGAGCATGTGAGGAGATAAGATTTGCTCCTGACATATATGTGCATGACCTACACCAGCACCACAAAGTGTCCTACCTGGAAGCAACACGCCGAAAACAACTCCTAGTCCACATGCACAACATCTCAATAACACCTGAGATGGTAGTGGTTCCGACCAGACTGCTACATGGTAACACCAAGAAGAGACTAAAAGTGCCATGATTAAAGAAAGGCATCTTCCCCAAGAGCCCCCTCCATAGAGGGGACATCCTGTGGAACGTCCTAGATGACGAAGTGCAGAACATGACGATCAAAAAGGACTTTATGAGTGCAATCTAAAAACAGCATCAACAGTGCCAAGGCGCTCCATTACTCTACATAATTAATCAAACCCTTGATTTTGGACAATTGAACTATGATCACACTATCAGTAAATCAGTAAACTAGCATAAGACTTTATTGCATTGATCGCTTGATTTATGTACTCTCCTTGACTATGATGAAAAGCGCCCACATTGTGATTTTTATGGTCAAATAAAATAATTAAACTACAACTACAACCTAAAAATATGGACTAACCTATAGGTTGGTCGTATAGGGGTCGTATAGACTGAATGGTTAGCCAGCACTAAGTTCTGGTGCCCAAAGATTATCAGTGTAGCTTAACATTCTGCGTTGAGTAACAGGGGGGTAAAAGGTCACAATTATATACACTAAAAAAAGGGACAAAGAGTGTACAAAGTCAATAGTAACGTGATAATGGTCTATCAAAACATCCTGACTCATTTCCAAGAAAAATAATTTCTGAGCCATAATCATTGGATATACTAACTTTAATTTTAAGACTATATTTTTGATATTATGGATGAGTAATACTGTACAGGCAAAGTAAAGAGCTCGATAACCCTCATCACAGGTGGCAAATCCAGAAAAGTTATCACTCGAGCTGGAGGTCTTTGCACAACTTTAACGTTTCTTCACTATTTTCTCAACCAATGTGAGTAAAACACAACAATATTCTCCTCCTGAAGATTTCCCAGAAAAGTCTTGTTACCTTATAACATGAAAAAGGTGTTACACAATGTGGTGACCCATCTAATGAGAATCATTACGGTATCACATTCTCCTTATGGATGGGCCATAAAACGACTTCACTCTAGAGGTTTCCCTTGATCATTATGAGAGCTGTTTTCTTCAGTGCAAACATGCTTAAAACTGATGGAAACCAGCGTAAATCATTCATATTTTTGGCACTGCAGGAAACAAGAGAAAAGGTAATTTGGTATCCAAAATGGCGTTGTCACAGGATAAAGGGAAAATATAAGAAAAGGGCCATCCCCTTAGATATGTATAGGAAAGACAATTTCGAGACAAGATACAGAGAAGGTGGTGCGAGATTTGATTATGTCCATCATCCACAGGGCTCTAATCGGCCATATAGCTATATAAGCTATGTATAAGAAATGTATGGGCTTAGTTGGCCGAAGCCATATAGATTTTTAACTCTTGTATTATCTGGTTGAGGGGAAGATGAACTTTACACTCTCTGTAAGCCCTACATCCATGGCGACATGGACATCTCATTTTGCATTTACGCATTGTCGCAGCAGCTGTGGACTTTGGGCTTAAACTAGTACCAGTCTAGACTGATAGTCAGGAGCATTCTCTGGAAAAGAGGCCTTATAAAAAGGGTCAAGGCATTTTGCAGTAGAATTGTTTTCAGAGTTGGATTAGGATAATTTGGGTGTGCTGAATCCAAATCAAATGGGATATTGGGATCTAGAGATTGGCCTAACCTTTTAGAAACGGAAAGAATTTTGTAAATATTCAAATTAGAAGCACATCTATGACAAAATGAACAATATTGAATAACCAGAAAGTAAGATAGCCAAAGTGTTCCAATCAGGGAGATAAAGCCCTATTTGAAATTAAATATTAACGTAAAACGCCACGCGATTTGCATATGACACATTGTACACCACGGATCCACAAGTGGCTTTATAAGCCACGAGTGGATCCGTGGTGTACAATGTGACATATGCAAATCAAGTGATGTTTTCGATTTATTCTACCTACAAACATTCTAGATACCATTGTTTTTTAAATCATGAAAATCCACCCAGAAATAAAGATTTTAGAGCTAAATTTCTGGAATGTAGCTGGACAGGATGACTGTGGTACGCCCCGCTCAAACCAGCGTGGCGTACCACCGTCGTACACCACGCATACGCCGTCGGTACCTTCAGTGCTTAACCTATGGGCCTTCTGTACGTATTGCTGCTGTAGGTAGAATAAAGCTTAGGCCAAATAAAAAAAAGGTGTGTTTCAGGTTACCCGACCCTACCTAGCAAAACAGGGCCGACCCTAGAAATTTTTATGCAATTTTGAAAAAATATTTATATTTTAGGTCATTATCGGGTTATTTAAGGGTCGATCTGATAGTTCACGAGTCGAGGTGGTCGTCGGTGAGTCGGCATTGAAGTTTGTGAGTCGATTTCTGAGTACTTTTCAGACTAAAGTAAAAAAAAAAAAAAAAAAAAAAAAATCCGACCTTCCTACCCTAGATTTTCAGACCATGTAACCTGAAACACACCTTCTTTTTTTTGGCCTTATTTTAGTGTATATGTTGCCATTGACTTTTTTTAAATTTTTGCCTCACTGACTCAGGCACTCCCCCAGGAGAGTATTGGGGGAACTAATCTGATAGAGAATGCACTAAGCCATGCAGTATCAACACATAGGGAGTTTTAGTGTCGACCTACAGTAAAAAAATTTGCACTGCATGTGCTCATCTTATAGACTAAGACACTGCCAATAATTTTCAAAGTTAGAGAAGATGTATGGAATAGGATACACAATAGTAATGTGATAAAACTAAAAAATCTCTAAACATTTAGTTGACACACCATCTTTAACCCTGGGACAAACCTATAAGCGACACCGCCAATCTGACTCGCGTACTAGCCGCGGCTTATAAGCTAGGTTTTACGGCAATGCAAAGAGACAATTCAAGTGGATTAGGGAGTGATCATTTTTTAACAACAGGGAGGGGTGGTGGGTTTGGGGGGCCGCAAAAAAAATTGAACCCCTTGATCGGGGGGATGAGAAAAATTTAACCTGTTTTGAGCCAAAAAGCCCGCGCGTTACTATGCCTCAAAGGGCCCGCACGCACACCGATTTTCGACCCGTAGGGGGGGGGGGGGTAAATAATGTTGACCCCTTCACCTGGGGGTGAAAAATTTTGCACAAACCCATCACCCCCCTGTTGTTAAAAAATCATCACTCCCTTAAATCCATTGTAAAATATACCATGCATACAGCCACAGACGGTTTGTAAAGTGACTAGCCCATTGCGACCCATAGTTATGCGAGGTACAACATCTTACCTTAGCTCAGCTGCTCCTCTCCTGCAATATGTGTGTTTATTATTAAATGGGTTTTGTCAGATATAGGAAGCCATTCACTTACAACCTACATGTCGTATCAAGCTGCTTCCGGCCATTTTGGCCTGTATCAGTATAAATTCTGGGGTCACCGTATCAGGTGGCTTCCGGCCTCTTCACCAGCGTATGTACATATGTAAATTCTCCCTACCTGGACTATTTTCTCCCAACTTTTTTTTTACCGGTATATGAAATCGTTCATTCGCCATGGATCTCTACATGAAAGCAACAGCCATTGACAAGGCTAAAGAGCACAGAAGCGTGGTATGTGACTTAGTCTGGCAATTTGAAAGGACAGTACTCACGCCATTAGTCCAAGAAGTGTTAGACGAGCTCCAGGCTGAATACGATGCCACGACATTTGACGCATTTGACGATTTCTTCAGCGACGACTTTGTGGATATCGATGGAAATGACGATGTTCCTGCCGTCTGCGAGGTTGATTTAGACGACCTGGACGAGCAGAGGCATCGTATTTACGTCTCCGAGAGACGTAACAAGAATACAGTCCGGAAAACTGAAGCGGTAAGCTAAAATACGACCCTCCAATGTTTTTGTCGTCGCCATGTTTCCGCCTTGTTATGGTCTGACACGTGCTTCTTCCCCAAACGCCGAGGAAGTAGGGAGAATTTAAGTTGGGAGAATTTACTATATACACGGACGTTTTTCCTCAATAACTTCGTTAATTCTTAATGGATTTTATTTTTTATAGGTCCTGAGGAAAGTCCATGGCTATTTTAAGGACGTGTTACATGAAGAACGAGATGTGCTTGATATTCCGCCCAGAAAACTTGCAAGTCTCATGTGCTCCTTCGTCCTCGGGGTGCGGAAGCCACTCCCGAAGGGAGTCACTATGGACTCGGCAAGCGACGAGCAAAAGTATCACCAGCCGGAGACTCTCACGGGCTATTGGACCGGAATAGCTAGGTAAAATGGATGAAATTGATGACTCATGGCCCTTTTCTATGTCTCCCATTAATCCCAAGTTGAATATTGACCGCTAAGTATTCGAAATTTGAATTTTCCCACACGTCACATTTCCAGGAAAAGTTATCCAATACTCAGTCTAAGCCTAGTTTCACTCGCTCTCAAAATGACCGGTAGTGTGGAAATAAAAATGTATCATGATTACAGCAGGTTTATGGAGTAAATATATGTCCTATTTAATAAAACATACAAATTACTGTATCTATGGATAATTCTGTTTTCAAATATCTAAGTAATTTCCAAAAATATCAATTCTAAATATGTTAAATCGTAAATTTTAAATTTTGTATATTTTGTCACAAAAATCGATCCACTACTACAGTGGCACAGTAGCTTAGACACCCCTAAGAAGATGAACTTCCATGACCTAGTCTCTGATATGCAGCCCCTGTTCAATGGCCAAGTATAGTAAATTTCTGGTTGGAGGTCAAATACTTAATTAAATAATTTTTATTTTACAGGTACTGCCGAGAAAACAACTATCCGATAAATATCATCTCGGACGATACTTTTGCTCTGTTTAAGCGGGTATTAGAAACCCGCAAAACCGAGTTAAAGGAAATGGGGCTCGGAAACCTGCCTAACCAGGCAGTACCGCTCACGGACGAGGACACGGAACTTGCCTGGCAGAAGGGGGCGTTCGGGTGGGCGACCCCCCGTATCCTTCAAAATACCTTGTACTTTTTCTTCTCAAATGCGTTTGGGTGGAGAGGCAGGGACGAGCAGTCGGGAGTGCGTTGGAAAGACCTAACGTTGGTCGCAGAAGGAAAGGAAAACGAGCACATAAATTGGAACGAACGCCTTTCTAAAACACGCAAGGGAAAAGGCGCTCCACGTGCGTTCAATCCCAACCTCTGGTTGAGTGAGGACGAAGATCGCTGTCCGGTACGCATGTATAAACTGTTACGCTCCAAAAGAAGTGATGCCCAGAAAAAGCCCGACAGTCATTTCTTCCTCACGCCCAAGTACAAAGCCACTTGGGACATGACCCACCCCTGGAAGGAGGCCACTCCCAAATTCAAGAACCACATGTCCTATCAGTCGATAGGAAATATAATGAAAGAAGTTAAGAAGCAGTCAGGCATGGCCTCCGATTTGCATATCACTTCTCATTCTGTGCGTTCCACCATGATAACCAACCTGCTTCACGCTGGAATAGATCCACTGGGCATTGCCCAGTTGTCCGGGCACAAGAACCTCAACTCGGTCAGCAGGTACGGAAAACTCAGTAAGCCCCAACAGCGTAACCTTTGCGACATCTTGGTTAACCGCAATCCCAACAAGAAAAAATGCTCGGAGGAGGCCCGTTCCATCCTTAGAAGGCCCATTACGCCAGACCCATCTGACCCACCAAGTCCTGTGCCGTCCACTTCGGAGGCCCCAAGTGCTGATACAGCAGCTTCGGAGGCCCCAGGTGCTGATACATCGGCTTTGGAGGCCCCAGGTCCTATCAGATCAGCTTCGGAGGCCCCAGGTCCGGAGGCCCCAGGTCCGGAGGTCCCAGGTCCAGTCGGACCATCTTCCAAGTCACCAAGTTCTGTCCACTCTCCTACACTTGGTTCCCGTTCCAAGGCACCAGCTCCAATGGAACAACCTACAGGCGTACGACAACCCGATATGGTGATTGATGCGTCCTCCATGCAGGGAGTAGGAGGCGGGATGCCCCTGGCACGACACATTGTATCCGGGATGTTCAGTGGCGCCACTGTCTCAATCAATGGCTCGTTCAACCTGCATGTCCATTATGGGTCGTCAAATGAGCTGCACATGAGCCAGAACGGACAAAATGGTCAAAAATAATGTTTAAATTACTTGGCCTCCTAGAGAGTTCGGTGCGGATTCTCCCTTATATGACCCAAGTTAGCCTGTAATATGGCCAAGTTTCAAAAGGCTCAGTTGTGCCTAGACATTACGGATGTCTCGATCGATTTTTGTGACAAACATTTTTTGATCAATTTGATCTCTCATGATACCGTCCAAAGTGATATATATTGACCTAATTTACTGTTATCGTTATATCATCTAATATATCGTTTTTCTCAATTATTAAACCTTGTGATCCGGTGGAGGGAGAAGCTATAACGTTAATAAATATTTTCTTGTTCTGTTTATTTGAATCGTTTTTAAAATTATTTCTTATTAGTCATACATTTACCACCCACAGTACACAATAGATTTAATATATTTAATAGATTGCAGTACGGGCCTCAGCCTGATACTTCAAAAATTCCTGAGTCCTGTTGCCATTGTATTGTGTATGTATAGTATATATGTAAAGGTCTGACACTCCTAGTCTCCGGTCATCTATCCACTTGAGGCGGCAGCACTGTACATGGGATTGTAGGTAGACAGTGGCACCATCCGAAGTACAGAGATTTGTAGTTCCTAGATTTCTACTAGATGGTGTACCAAGTGACACTTGATCCGGCACTTGATGGGGCCAAATTGTTTGTTTCAGCCACCAGGCCGTGCCTTACGATAATTAATTCACATTCTTGTATACTTTTTTGAAAACCTTTCCTCTCTCATTGGAAGCCCTACTAGTAACCTTGCAAAGGACTTTTCAGATGAAAACAAAAGCATGCCCCGGGATTATTGACATTATATTATATATGATCACCGTTCAGTAGAACTTTTGTTCTAGCTTACTGGGCCCTGATGACTGCCGAGGTACTAATTCTGCAAAAGCCTAGATGTGAAGCCTCCCATTCGACTCTGGAAAGGCGCTAATAGCTTCTTGGCTGGCTGAAGCATCATATATGAGAAGTATGATACAAATTAAAGATATGTATGTCAAACCTTTAAATTATATTTCAATATGTCCTTTCCCCGAGCCACCTTATTTTGATGTTTGAATTTTCCTGACATACAATTCAGTGGAATCCATGCTTTAGGAGATAAGCTGTATGGACGTCACTCCGTGTTGCCAACAGTCTATTCCTGAAATACCAACCGCACCCTACCCACCCCCTCAGCACTGACTCACACAGAGTAGCATGTGATTGGAGCCGGTCCGGATTTCATGGCAGCTAGCCCCATACACACATATATAGGGAGTCTGGATGAACTAATATTAAGTCAGTCCAATGGTGATGGAAATAGCGGTACAGCAGTTATATTTTACTGAATATGATTATAAGTACACCCTCAGAAAAGTGAGAGTCATTGTCGCTAAAACTACCCTCACCTGAGAGTCAGGCAGTGCCTGACCCTCAGGTGAGGGTAGTTTTAGCGACAATAACTCTCACTTTTCTGTGTGTGTAGGAGTAATGGTAAGGAAGAGTATTGGTAAACTTGTATGGCTTTTGTTTATGATGATTCTCCGTTGCTGAGGTAAGAATCCAAAGTATACCCGTACCTTAGTGGTGTCTTGCCCGCTTTATCACATTGTGAGTTTTTGGCAAGTCTGTGAGTATGTATATAGGTCAATTTCTTATATTAAAACTTTTTAATTAAAATAATTAGAGTTGTTAATTTTGGTTTGTTTCTATCAAGAAAACGTAAATTCCCAGTGTTTAAAATAGTTCGATCTGGCTAGAAACTCAGGCTACCACATAGAAAAAGATCGCTAAACCATATAAAACCACCTCCCAGGTTGTATGGATTTATACAGACATTCCAGTTCCCATGGCTACCCTCTCACGGCATATGATGATATAACCACCACTGGAAAAACACAATGGATATGGCGTCATACGTGGGAAATAATGTCTACTCTACGTCTATATATATGTATATAATATGATACTGTTGTAAAGGTATATTGCATCAAAGGAAATGACAATTTACCATTGTCATGGTTTATCTGATGTTAAAGGACATGTTGGAGGCCGTAAATCAAAGAGATAAAATGTGTTATTATTATACAAATGTATGGTGGGACAAGAGTGACATTGCATTTCGCATTTGTGTTTCTCATTTTGGTCATTTTATTCATGTGTTTGTCCTTTTAAGCACTGGAAGGAGCAAAGGAAGAACATCAAAAACAAACAAAGGCAAAATGAGAGAGACCAAACATGAAATGACCAAACTCACAGACATCTGGACATACAAAAACAACAAATGACATACTACCATGAAATTGCTTACTAGATGAGTCTTCGTATTTATCTGTATCAATGACCATATTTTCATGCTTGAACTTTCTCTGTTCTGGCTTTCCAAGTCAGGTCATTTGGCTTTGTGAATTAGTATGTTCTTCTCTCTGTGAGTTTGGCCATTTCATGTTTGATCTGTCTCTGTTTGGTGTTTA
The DNA here is from genome assembly GCA_947462335.1 of Harmothoe impar. Classification (NCBI taxonomy): domain Eukaryota; kingdom Metazoa; phylum Annelida; class Polychaeta; order Phyllodocida; family Polynoidae; genus Harmothoe; species Harmothoe impar. Next base: position 49,465 of record CANHQG010000196.1, read on the forward strand.
GCTGTTTGGTAGTTTCGTGTTTTGTCTGCTCAAATATAAGGGAGTGCTCATTTTTTAACAACAGGGGGGGGGGCGGTGAGATTTCGCGCGGAGCGCGTGAATTTTTTTCACCCCCCCTCTAGAGGGGTCGAAAATTTTTACCCCCCCCCCGCAGGCCGAAAATCGCGCGCGTTCGCGCCCCTTTGTAGCATAGTAACGCGCGGGCTTTTCCCCTCAAAACAGGTTGAATTTTTTTGCCCCCCCCCCAAGAGGGGTCTGAATTTTTTACCCCCCCCCGGTCAAGGGGTCCAAATTTTTTACCCCCCCCCCCAAATCCACCACCCCCCCCTGTTGTTAAAAAATGAGCACTCCCTAAAGTGAACAAAAGAACATGAAATGCATTAACGTGTAAATAATTGTACACAAACGCGATGTCACTCTTGGGCCAGCATACCAGTGCATGCCTGTAGTCATGTAGTCATAAAGTCATCGCATTATTATACCATGACAATAGACATATGGGTCAAATCTAGATAGTGCGTTAGAGCTGGGGATGGGGGGAGGGTAAACATGTGATCCCTGCTTCTGACTCCACAATCACATCCCACTGGGCAACGAGCAATATTAATCTAGATATTTGCTAGATCTCAAACTCAACACACAATATAGGCTATAATTGTTTACCAAATATATTCCATTTTAAGAATCAGTTTGAGAGTCACCTACACGACTTAAGTGACAAAAGACAAAAACTTTTGTTGTGACCATTCGTGGGATCAGACTCTCTTTACTACTTAAGAACACCTGGAGAAGAGCTCCTCGGGTGTGCTTATAGATGATAGACATACCTAACCACCAAGTAGTGCACATGCCAGTACATGTAGGACTGTTATGATTATATTCCAAATTTGTCTCAAACAGTAGCCATGGCACTTGACTGAACATGCTAAAATGCACACTGAGGTCATAGTCATGCCTTTGTATGCAGACGTTCTTGTATTCATATTGCTCTAAAACTTGAATAGGCCTTGTTTGGCCTATGCAAGATGAGTCATTCAGTGCCATGAATGGGGTGGGTCCTGGTGGATTTTCTTTTTTGATTTTGAAAAATAAGCTCCACCATCAGTCACATGTTCTGGTAAAATTCTAAATGGGTTTGATAAGCAAATGAATCGTTTATCAACTTGCCCACACCTGCCTATACGGCTTGGAATATGCTTGCTTGAGTGATTCGATATCCTATGATGGAATCGAAATATGGTGCTGATATTATGATATTGATTAAGTCTATGCGGGGGGGGGGGGGGTTCTGTATGAGTAGAGCTCGGAGACTGCGAGGTAATAATCCTGATTTCTTGAAAAATCCCATCAGTTACCCAAAACTGAAAATAGAACGCAAAAATTCCTTCTAGAACCACCAGCCAGAGATCACCGGCTTCATGACGTTTCTTTAAGACATGGGATATTGTAACATAAAAGAGGATTTTCACATACAAATGTGACCACCACGGGGATGGCTTTTAGGGTATTGATCATCGGTCAGTATAGCAACGGAAGATGATTAGCAAGAAAATAATCATCTTTACCTTGTCCAGTCTATACAAAAACTTTATCACCATGCAGGACATTCAGTCCTGCAGATTCTTTTCTTTGCAGGCCAGGTTCAATTTTTGCAGGCCCGGATATCGGAGTACAATCTTGCTATTCAAAAATGGCATTTAAAGCAAGTGTTTGAATTGACAATGCTAATGAATGGTTTCCTCTATATGTTACAATTAAATTAACCATCGTAATATGTAATTTTCTAAAGAAAATTACAGAAAATATTCCAGCTCCTGTTTTATGCTGTAGAAACCTTAATAAAAGTCCGATTTACAAGCCGCAAAAATGGCATAGGCCTATAGGCATGACTCTCTAGAATACAGCCAGCTATTTGGGCCGGACCGCCTTTTTTCTGCCGGACCGGTAGACTTTTGTTGGCTATAGTCGGTTTTCGTATAGACTGCTTGTCTGAAAGAATTGAGACCTCAAGTTAACCACACCTTAACCTCATGAGGCCCATTCTCAAGTATATTTGATTGAAGTGCAAATGAAACCACCCCTCCCTTTCCAAAGTTGTGTGGCCTATAATGGTACCACGAATGGGATGGGGTTACTATAGTATCCTCCTCCTGTCGTTAACATTATAAGTAATAAAGGTCCAAATCCCCCACAGTCAGTGGGCACGCCATGTCCTCCCAGACAAGTTATAAGACGGGTATTCCACTGTCTGCCACTCATCTGTCAAAGTGTACGATATCAAGGATAATTCAGGGAAACTAGTGGCGGGACCCTGTAGAGATGTTCAGAACCTTTAGAAACTCACTAACCCCACCTGGTGGACATTCTCAGAATCTTTGGAAAATCAGTGACTCTCCCTGATGTGTGTTTGTTTAGGGCCAGATTTTGAAAATATTTTAGTAAGTTTCCCCAGGGGATTTAGTGTAATAAACAACCACTAGGTGGCCACCAGGGTAGCAACATACTGATATCCTACTGACTTATCATGGAACTTATGGTAACTTTCCCCGATTTTGACAATTGTAATCTCAACATGATGGTTATGACCTTATCTTCCCAACAAATATTAACATGTATTTGTATGATCATCTAATTCTGACAAGACAACAGCTTTCCTAAAGAATAAGATGTAGTGTTATGGAGAATATTCTGAGTTCCCACTCAGTACCACTAGCACTGACAGTGCTGAACACATAGACAGGTTCATAGTTTTTGATGTTTATTTTGGGGGTAGGATTGTCAGAATTGGCAATGGAGAAGTGGCCTAAAGTTCCATGATAATTCAGTAGTAAATGTCATATTGTTGCATGGGTGGTGCCACCTAGTGTCTGTTTATGACACTAAATCCCCGTAATGGTACGTTTTCCCCTCTTGCGTCACATATTACAGTATGGATATGTCCCCAGCCTTTGACTGGTGAGTCTGGTGAGGAGTCCATAGACCATTCTGAACAAATGTCATGTCATTAGGACAGACATCTGTCATTTTCAATGTAAAGATTTCCATTCTGTGGAAGGCTGTAGTATCGATATGACTTGGTCAATCACTTCCATATTTAGGTTGAACATAATGTTGTAAATGACCCATAAGAAGTCTCAAGGGGTTTATCTGCTAATTTGAGATACTAATGCTATCCTACCCAGGGTAAATGTTGAGAAGGATATAAACAAGCTAAAAAAAAATTTAAATCATAGGAAGAGTCAACTAACAGATAATAATATAGATAAGTATAAGCTTTTCATATGGCCAACTCCGGGCCGACTATCTATGATAATAGCTGTACAATCAATAGCTATAAGCATGGTTATGGTACTTATGCTGGTAGTATACATATATATATATATATATATATATATATATATATATATATATATATATATATATATATATATATATATATATGTGCTATATATTGACCTGTAAACCACCCACCCCAGTCTGCCCGCATTCAAATGTGTATAGTCTGATACGATATTATCTTATACAGAATATTACTCATTGTATATGTCATAAAGTACTTTTACTCAATCAAATGAATATGACATTATGTTTTCAAATTGCCTTAAAGGCAGCAAGATCACCTTTTTGTGAAGAAGCATTGGCATTATCATGATGCCATTTCCTTGTTTCCTTCTTTATACCATACTATCAAGGCTTCAAAATGTGAGTTTGGAACTTATGGATTCAGCCTAAAATAGGCATCCAGCTAGTAATTTCGGTGGAATAATTGGTAGATTTGTGGTTGGGAGGAATAATTTACTTCAGATTAAAAATTTTAAGATTTGCATCTGGTCATATAAAATTACAAAGCAGAAAATGATGACCGATAACAGATCTATAGGCCTACACCCCTAAGCTCTAATGACATACTTCCATATAAAAATCTCCTATTTCCCCTGTTTTTTCCCTTTATCTTATTTTCATACATAAACCAGCTAAGGGTCACCGTTCATAGAGCATAAATCGGCCGTATACGGCCATTCTATACACAATTTACATAGGGAATGTATGGCAATTTTCTTGATATATACGGCCGATTTATTGCTCTGTGGACGGTGGCCATAATCGAGTTAATAAACCATTTATTATGGCTATATAGTATACAAAGGTTATACTGCGTTATTTTAGACATAGAGTTTTGCCTAAGGGGGTATACTTTCGTTGTGCTGTTTTACTGACCTATAGGAATTGACCGACTGGAATAGGTCATGTTGCAGACAACACAACACACTGGCAGCAGTCCAGGCTAACCCTTCCACTTCATTTCCAGTGCCAACCTAGTAAGGCCCAAATAAAGAGGTTGTTTCACTGTCACAAAACTGGATTTCTGGACTTGTGTACTTGTTTCGTGGAACCCCCCTGCCTGGAGGGTGTTTTTCCCCATTCGTCCCATACGGAACCAATATGGAGTAAAAATACGGACCAAAAACAGTTTTTTCCCCCCTGTATCACGTCCGTATGTGCATACAGGATTTGCATAAATTCTGCTGCATACGGCATACCAATACGGCACTCACCTGCCCTAATTGTAAAAATGTACAAAAACCAGTCTACATTCCAGGAAACCCCTAGGGAATTCGGCAACATATGGAGGTAGGCTGGGGAGGGTCCGTATGTTGGGGAAGAGACAGGGGAGGGACAGGAGAGGTTTGGGAAGGGACAGGAGAGGTTGGGGAAGAGACAGGAGAGGTCGGGGAAGAGAAAGGAGAGGTCGGGGAAGGCACTGGATTTGGAGTGTTTTCTTCACCTCTGGCGCCCAGCCAGCTCTGTACTCTGATAGCTATTGTCTACCATCGTTTATACGAGGAGTCTATAAGTCTCCGTAGGGCCATTATTTACCGAGTTACAGAAGAAAAGACATTTTTTTGTATAATTTCTTTGAGACTCAATTCTTTTTATTTTATTTCTTTTATTATAAAGGTAGAAGTTGGACTTTACTTATCTATTCATTAAACAATCCTAGAGCCATTTTTTTACATATATATGTGCACTTTAAAAAGGGAGAAGGGAGGTGGGGGACTGTACTACCTTACAGAATAATGGTTTAGGTCCACATGACCTCCCGCAATTGGCTTGCGATCTCCATTCCCTTATATATATATGAGAGGAGTTGAGGCCAGCATGACTTAGCCTCTAGGTGGCAGCACCAACACAGCCTGGAATTTGCAGTCGGGCTTACACAAGAGAGGTTTCTCCCCTGTGTGGGTATCAGGGTGTGGGTATGCCCCTGCTTGTCAACCTAACCAGCCATCGTACATACTTAGGCCAAAATGTATGGTCTCAGTGCTGCTACATGTATAATGTTTGGTGAGAAAAACTTCATGATAGCCTACATAGTAATTATGTACGATGGCTGGTAAGGTCGATATATAAGGTTTACAAGGGCATATGTATGGGCTGTGTTGGTGCAGCCACTTAGAGGCTAAGTCATGCTGGCCTCAACTCCTCTCATATATATATGAGGGAATGGAGATTGAAAGGTTATTTCTTTATGGTTAAAGCCCTCTTGTCCTCCGAATACACCTTCCTTTTTTCAAAAAAATATCAATTTAAGCATGTTCTACTTGGCCAAGGTCAAGTAATTCCCGTATCCGATGAGGAAAAACGCTTTTTTCCTGTGCGCATAAGGGATTCCGTATAGGATACGGGATTCTGCTTTTTGGTAAAAAATGTCCGTATCCGATGAGGAAAAACACTTTTTGCCCGTATGGGTTGCCAGAACCCCTGTATGACACATACGGACACAAAAACCAATGGGGAAAAACCATGTCCTCTACAGTGAAGTCTACGTGTAGCTGTACACGTGGACTTAATGTATGTCATCTGACATGATGTAACTGAAGCAATTACCTTAATTGGGGAACTCATTGGACTGCCTATTCCAATGGCAATTACTTCAATCTTCTCCAATCTGTATCCAATCAAAGACATCGCTTTTTCCCCCTCTGAACCTACACGTAATTGATACAACCATAGGGTAGATTCACCATGACTCGGACTGATTCCTTGAGTCGGAATTTTTAATTTGTCGTTACTCATACATGATAAGCCCCCCCCCCCCACCTCAATATATATATATATATATATATATATATATATATATATATATATATATATATATATATATATATATATATATATATATATATAAAATCGTGAATGGTATCATTAAACAAAAATAGAGGGCTTTGTACATGAGTTGAATACATGTAAATTCAAAACTTGACCGACAATGTATATTTTCCGACCCATGGTGAATCTACCTTATAAATACGTACCTAGCAGTGGATGGGCAACAACACTAGTACTAGTAGGCTCACCCTTGAGGTAAGTTCCTCATGTCCCGAGAAAAACATTGCTTGTTTCAGGAGTTGTGCCCGAGGGGCTATGAAAATTTTCGTTAAGACGAACTTGGTATCAGACATCTCTTTCTGCTTTCATGCTATCGGGCATGGCCACCAAAGAAATAGCTGCATATATTTATAATATATAACATTCAGTCGTTGACGTTACCCTCTTTTGAAAGCTTTTTCTTCAGTTTATTGAACTTGGTGTTGACAGTATCCTATGGACGCTGACGCTAAGTTGTAATTGGATTGAGATCATTTTTTCTGCGACGCAGAGCAGATGTTTACACTAACTTGTAAACTCCGGTTGAGTTTTCTTATATCAGAGAATCCGCCTTAAACCCCCAGCGCCCATATAAATAGCATTCACCCTCGGTATATGCAAATGACCTCTCAGACCATGGTTTGTCAGAGGGAGATGATATATTTGATTACTGACAAGGACATAGCTACCTACCATGTCTATATTTTGTCAGGGTAACTCATGAATGTTTGCCAGAGCAAGCTATACCAAAAGAATTGTACATATGACACCGGAATCAGTAGAATAATGGGATATAATTCCAAGTGTATGTGCTGAGTGGGTGTTTGAGGCTGTGTGATTGACAGGTGCTCTGTGTGGCTTGTGTATACCTGGGGTCATGTGCTGTACAGAGCACGTGGGGCTGAGCTCTGACCGTCCAGACAGGTGGGGGACGGAGGACTGGACTGGCTACTGACCCGGGTACCTTGGTGTCCAGCATAGCCGTGTGGTATGATTCACACTGGTGCTGTCACTGTAACAGTCTGCCCTCTGGGGAGAAAGTTAGGCACTAAATACCCGACCTGTTGAGGTATTGTTTTGGTCATATGCCCTTAGCCTGACCCAGTTTGTGTAGCACCTCCCCCTCAACTGCCTCGTGCCCCACAGCACCTGTACGTCACATTTCTAGCTCCTCCCCCGCACCTTACTGGACGTGCAGTAAGATCTGCGGGTTTAAGGGTGCCGGTCCAAAGGACACAGTTTCCCCTTTGTATGCCATGGCCAGATGGTACTTGCGTTTATTTCAATTTATTTTGATAACTTTCTCTTGTAAATTATCCCAGCTGTTGTGTCCCACTTTCTCTGACAAAACAACTACTTATTGCTAAGATAAGGAAGCAATTCAGACATTATGTATTCAAGCCATCTCAGAATGCCCGTGTTTCTTTGTCGAATTTTAGTGCTCCAGACAAATGGGGGTGGACCCCTAAAATCGACAGGGCGACATGGCCTTTTCTTAAAATCGACAGGTGACATGGGGCTTAGTGACAAATGACAGGAGAAAGTAAAAGATATTGACAAGGGACATGGCCTTTTCTTAAAATCGAAGGCGACGTGGAGCCTAGTGACAGATGACAGGAGAAATACAAAGATACTGACAAATGACATGAGCATTTCTTAAAATCGACAGGCGACATGGGGACCCCCCATCTAGACCCCAAGACAAATTGACATATTATGGCATTGCTTTCGAAAAATACCCTTGCCATCAAGTCACCCATGTAACATATAGTAGCAAATACATGTATATAACGTATAATATCCCACTCGAGGTGGACTTGACACAAATATCAAGGGTTCAAATATTAAATTGATATTTGATGTCGTCATGTGATATCCGATGTTGTTAGGCAATTCTACTACGTAGTCAAGGTGAACAGCATAGAAAGAACTAATTTGAACTCTTCAAATTGACACCCTGCCAGGTTACCATCTCACAAGAGAACCCTAGCCTAGTCAGGGTTGTCAAACTAGCAAGACTCATGTAGGCCTAGTTCAGCCCCAGATGGGAACCAGCATTGCATAAGAGTGACAGGTATAGGTTATCAAATGTATCAGTTCCCAGCTAGCATTTTGACGCTGTACCGACGTTGGTTCAACGTTATCTGGCTCTATATTGGCTCTGGTAGTAGGCCTGCTGAAAGCTATACCTGTATCACATTGAGATTATGTGCCCCATTTATTTATTTTTGAATTTCAAACACCAAAAACATTGAAAACATACAGGGGACCATATGTTCCAAATATTGTTTCTGGGTGTAAAACAGTAGAAACTATATTCTGAGAAAACCATAGAGAAATTTAACTACTTTAGGATGTTATTTCATGCATGTATGTGGCTAAATACTATATGATCCTATTACATACCACTCCAAAGTCAACGTCAGATATCTAAGAAACTAGCTCAGGATCCCCCTATTTGAGAGTACCTATAATCATGATTTGGACCTCATGGCGAAAACCTTGACAAAATTTAATTACTTTTAGACGCCTAGTGATGGTATTTCAGCTAATTTCAGATATATTTCTTCTACTATGAAATAACGATATGTACAATATTATGGTAATATTCTATAATGAATTCTAACTTTTAAAGCAATGTAGTATAGATATAAATCAATTAAGATATTAATAAATTAAAATCGGACAATTAGTCTGGAGGTTGTGAGCAAGGACCTCGCAGCGAATGACGTACGGAGGGTTTTTGGTGATTCTGGCTCGTGAGACCCCACTGAACAAAATCCCACACGGTGCCAAGCTGGCACCGCCGGGGAAATTCCGTAAAAGATGTTTTCCAAAATGGCGCCTGGGAAAACGAGGACATTTAGAAAAATGGATCTCTGTGGTTTAGAATTTTGATTTCAACACCTAAGGATATGTTTACAAGGTCATACGTTCATAATCTGTCCATATGAAAGTGACTCAAGGTCAAGGTCAAGGTCAATTTAGAGGTCAAACTTTATTTTCCTGTATTTTTCATAAAAATCAACTATATAATGCTAGATATCATTATCAGAGGCATATTGAAGGTCAAATGATTCAAGATCAAGGTCAAGGTCAAGGTCAAATCAATGATTAAGCTTCCAATTTAGCTATTTTTCAGTTGAATCACGTGTGGGTCCAATCTATCATATGTCATAATTTCACAGGCTCTTACCATACAGATATAAGAGGTAATATTTTCAAGGTCAAGGTCATGTTACTGATTAGCTTACTTTTTACCTTACATTTACATGTACATTTGGCTGTGGTACAGTTTTCACATGAGCACTTGATCAGCTTTAGAATGTACTGAGGAGCTGGCAGTGTGTTCTTAGGGGTCATAACAGGCATCAGCATTTTATTGACTCTGTCCTTGGCCCAGCCATACTGCTCAGGATCCATCTTGGGGGGATCAAAATCCAGGCAATTAAGCCAGGTGCTGGCTTGGAAGTGTGCTCTTTGCACATTGAGTTTGAATGCCTTAAAGGTAGGTGGGAGAGACATCAGCTTCGGGGATGACACTAAACTTGCTCTTCCTGTCTTTCCCTTCCATACTTTGAATCGCAGAGAGGCTAGGTTGTCAACATTTGGATGGCCATAGCAGGCTGCCGTGAAGGTTGTTGCTTGCTTTATGATGTCTGGAATGTTGGCAGTTACATTCCCCAGTAAGTCCATTTGAGCTCCTGTTTGGAGAACTTTAACCACTTTGGCCTTCCCTATGCCCCAGCACTGTGCTACAGTGTCACATACTGACAATGAGTGTGCAGCAGGTAGCCTGGGTATTATTTGTTTGTGTTTCTGTACTGCAGCTTTAATGTCAACACATTTCCTGTTCTTTGATGTTTCTTCGATGACTATGCAGCAATTTAAGCTATACTTGTTGTAATAGTAAAGGAGAAGCATGAACACATCAGTGTCATCAGCTTTGATGTTGCATGCTTCATTCCCATTGGTGATCCATAGAAATTGCTGAATCATTATGATATCAGCTTCCTCGTGTGTGGTCCTCATGTCCGCTCTTTGAATGCAGAGACCATCAGTGAATTCAAAGGAATCACCATTCTGGCCTGTGGCCTGTAACAAAGAGCTCTCGCTGACCTGTTTGAAGTTCCTCTTTGCGAACCACAATTTCACTCACAATCAACTGAATCAGCTGGACCTTGTTATGTGAAGAGCTGAGTATGACCCTACGAGGAGGTAGCTGCATATTGCAGGAGAGTGATGTCTTCTGCTTGCTTCTGTGCTCGGCCCACAGCGAGTGGCCGATTTGATGCTGAAGTCAAGGTATCTATCAAACACAAGGTACACATTGGCCGTCTTCAGTTTCCTCTCGATATATTCAACAATATTGTCAATGTAAACTTTTACAGTCCCATTTGATGGCCAGTGCACAACCAACAACATGGCACAACCATCAATGATGATATCTGTTGGTTTGGGAATATTCTCACCTTATGTCACCTTATTTGTTGGACTCCGCAAATCACCAGTTTCAGTGAACAGGGAGATTGGCACAGCTGCTAATTCATAGGAGAGCACACCCTGTAAGTCTAGATCTCGACCTGAAGCCTGCAGGCCAACAACATGTGTGTATATGGCACTGCTATAGTAGGTTTTTGGCAAGTTTATTTCAGCACCTGGCTTTGTAGCATGCATTGTTTTTACACATTTTGGTAGTGGTTTGTTAAAGCTGTCTGGCCAGCCCTTCACAAATTCAACCAGCATCTCCTCTCCCATAGCTACTTAATTATCCACATTCACATCATTGACGATCCTTCCTGTCACAACATGTACAATTCATCAAAATCCCATTGGTTACAAGTAAATAATATTGACTAACTGACCTAGCGCATGACCTGGACCTTGCCATTGGTTTATTGTGAAAAAATCATCAGGATAGGAAATAGATTATAGTATTTTACCTTGAGAAATGTACCATTTAATATGGTTATGAAAATAGTATCTAGCATTATATACATGTCATTTATATCAAAAATACCAGAATTGGAGGTTCAATCTTTGATTTGACCTTGACCTTGACCTTAACCTTGACTTTGACCTTGACCGTAAATGTTTGACCTTCCATATGCCTCTGATAATAATATCTAGCATTATATACTTGTTATTCAGTTGATTCTAACGAAAAATATCAGAAAATGAAGTTTGACCTCTAAATTGACCTTGACCTTGAATCACTTTCATATGGATAGATTATGAACGTACAACCTTGTAAACATAGCCTTTGGTGTTAAAATCCAAGTCCTAGACCTACTAACAGCAGAGATATCCACTTTTCTGAATGCTATCATTTTCCCGGGAGCCATTTTGGAAAAACGTCTTTTACAGAATTTCCCCGGAGGTGCCAGCTTGGCACCATGTGGGATTATGTTCAGTGGGGTCTCATGAGCCAGAATCACCAAAAACCCTCCGTACGTCGTTCGCTGCGAGGTACAGGTAGATAGGCCAGTTCTGGCAGCTGGACTAAATCTGAGTAACTGTCCGGTAGACTTAAATGCCCCTAGCCACATTGTATTACATCCAGCAAAGGTACCAGCCCCTGAAGTACCATTGATTGATAGTGTGGTGAAGGCCATGCACCCTGAAAGTGTTATTGATGGATCTCTAATGCCCTGTTCTCTCGTTCTCTTCCTTATTTAAACTGATAACACAAATATAACACATGCATATAATGTATATCCCCTATAATACTGATGGCGTGGTTCGTGTTTGCATGTAGGTCCCAGTCGACCATGACCTATATATTGATCCTCTCTACTCTGGCAATTCAGGATCATACTGATTCATCTATTTGCCTATACCCTAGACACATTCACCGTCTGACTATATATATATCGACCTTTCACACATAACACGAGAACATGCTAGTATGGCACCTCTCCAACTTAACCCCTTTATCCCCGATCCATCTGGATAGGGATACCCTTTGTTGTACCACATCACAGGCAGATCATAGAGGCTCTGCTGTGCTGTATTCACAATAATGTGAATATATACATCCTCTGCTGTATTCATAATACATGTAATGTACACACTTCTTAGACTTTTGAAAAGCGTCTAAGTTTGCTTACGTATATATAAAAGTGTATCGACATGTTTATGTACCAAGTAAACCTCGAATGACAGGGTAAACCTAATGCAAATCTTACTGTCTTATTATTTAATAACAAAATTGATGTGGAAATGCGAAATAATGTTGGTTAGGTGTCTTCCCTCGCTTGGTATGGTTATGAGTTTTGCTGTGTACCACAAGGCTCTTTGTTTGGCCAATTTGATATTAATATTCGTAATATTTTCGCTACGGATAATCACAGGCGTTAACCATCGGTTAAGTCATGATATTTACTGAGGGTCGAATTGCAAATAAGAGTCTCGGGTAATTTCCTATGTGAATGACATGTACTGATATTGTCAAGGATCGTATAACAGGTTACAACTTATCTATTATCAAGATTGTGTTATCCAACTTCCACATTTACGGGTGTACTACATACTAAAACAGGCCGATGCTATCCGCACGCCACAGGCGTGCGAATAGCGGCCGCTATTCGCACGCCCACAGGGTGCGAATAAGAGCTCTTATTCCCACACTGGGTAGGGTGTGGATTAGAATCCTTATTACCACACTGTGTATGGTGTGAATAAGAGTACTTATTCACACACCATACAGGATTGGTGTGGTGTGTGAATAAGAACTTGTATTTACACCCTACACATGGTTTGGATAAGGGTTCTTATTTACACACTGGGTAGGGTCTGAATAATAGTTCTTATCCCCACACCATACAGGGTGTGTAATACAGGTCTTATTGGCACCCTATACTATACTTATAGGCCTATAGGGTGGTGATTGGGGTGTGAATTAGGGCTGTTATTCCCACACTGTGAAGGGTGTGAATTAAAAGGGTCATTAGCACCCTATTGAGGGAATGTGCGAATAATAATGTTATTTGCACACTGGGGAGGGTGTGGATTTGAACTCTTATTCCCACACTGCATGGGGTGTGTATAGAAGCTGTTATTGCCACACTAACTTGAAGGACTACAGGGATTCCAAGGAAAACTTTCAAATCTTAAAATCTTGTGATAATCTTAAGAATCGATAATCTTAAAATTAATTATCTTAAAATTGATAATCTTAACACCAAGCCTAGAGCCCCCAGCACATTTACGTTTTTAGCAGAGAGAAAAAAAGTGACTTGTCCTGGAACCGAACCCTGGCCTCCCACACAAGAGGCAGGCACCATACCTCTTGCTCCACAGGGGCTATTGGTAATGACCATGGATTTTTATATGTCTTTCCTGCACCCTACTGGGTGTGAGAATAAGGATCATTATTCACACACCATGGGTGTGGGAATAACAATGCTTATTTGCACCCCCTACAGTGTGTGAAGAACAACTCTATTCCACACACCAATCCACACCATATAGGCCTATGTAGGGTGCCAATAAGACATGTAATGCAACCCTATATGGTGTGGGAATAAGAACTGTTATTCAGACTCTACCCAGTGTGGGAATAAGAGCTCTTATTCGCACCCTGTGGGCGTGCGAATAGCGGCCGCTATTCGCACGCCTGTGGCGTGCGGATAGCGCTTGCCACTAAAACATGACATGTATTACGTAGTAGTACCAATCTGTACGCGAAATACAGTAAAGGAGCCTTATAGGCTCCTTCACTGAATACCCCTACAGATTGGTACCAAGCCTATAACTACTTTTAATATGCCACTAGCTGTATATAGTATACAAGATAACACACCTCTGAGGTGTGAAATGCTTTGTTCTCCGTGCCCGCTGTGGTATAAATGTACTAACGAGCTGCTGAGGTTATACAGCGTATACCAGTGGGTTTGACCCAAGTGTTACATAAATGTAGCAAGCTATGTAAGCTTTTGACAAGTGTTGACCGCCAAACTTTCACTTGAGCCTGGGATGGTGTCAATGTGAAACCTCTATGGGCTTCAAATAAAACGTCGTCACTAGTGAGGACTTTCGGACAATCACTGCATGTCAAGGGAATTAGGATTAGCCTCCTCGTCATTTACCTCGTCACATGTATTTGACCAAGTGCTAGTTAATTAGGTCAATTTTCTTTTTACAGCCCCTCTACACGCCCTTAAATTGACCAAAAAGGTGTAAAAATAGGAAGATTTTTTCTTTTTTTTGTGAACCTAAAGTTGACCCCAAAAACAGTGTAAAAATATAAAAATTTCTCCAAAATTGCATCAAATAACGTATGGTCGGCCTAATTTTCTTTCGGCCGGGTGACCTGAAACAAACCTCTTTTTTGGGGGCCTTATGAGGACCATGGATAGTTCATTATGACCACCTTTGTATTTTAATTGGGTTGTTAATTTTCTCGAAAGAAAGGGATACTTCTATCCCCCAAATATCAGTGTACGTAGACAGCACCAACATAATATTATGACACACTGTTTAAACACAAAATAAGGGCAGCAGTCTGGAATATTTACAAATAGGCTGTAATAGTGTTATTTACTTTGGCTTCCTCTGACTATTGGTTTCAAGTGTAAAGAAATAGACCAACAGTGCCCCATTTCGATAATTTCAAATATATCAAGCATAGATTGTCCGGGATTAACTGGAGTAGTTTTTTAGTCGTCAGGTATACAACAATGAGAATAATGAAAAACATAGTAAACGCAAGTGCCATCTTAGATATAATCTAAGAACGATTTAATTATAAGTGATCCATGTGTTTTGCTGAAAAGCCTCTCATTATGAATTAAACTTAAACTAGAAGAACACGAGTCGGATCTCGGGTGATGGGCGCCCAGTGTCTGCATCTCCCACCTTAATGGACAACCCCACACCCTCCTATCCGAAGCTTCCAGATGTGTCCCTAAATATGCTTTTAGTATAAGGTACATTAAATCATGGGATTGATTCGCCAATTGGCGGATTGGTACTGGAGCTGGGTAGTGACAGTGGCTTCACCCAATAATATTAGGAGCATACTGAACATACCTGGTCGTCTCAGTCTGTGCCTACGTGTCCTGTATTGTGCATGTCATGGTTGTGTGCACTGCCTTAGAATACACCATGATCTGATACATAGTATAAGGACAGAGGTATGGAATTATGCTTAAAATAGGTATTCCTTGTAGGCAATTTGTACGTACACAGCCTATGTGACATTGGCTACACGCTGACACAGCAAGGCTAACGCTTCACCACAATCCTAAATAACCTTTGATGCAGAAAACAAGGAAACAATGACATTTATAAAAATAAAAATATTACCTAATCTCAATATTAGCAGATGCATTATTCCATATATTCTCATAAACTAGCTCAATAAAGAACATAAAACCCCTGATAAATATTGTGTACTATCATGAAAGATCATTTATATAAGTGCATCTAAAATGTTTACATCAAATCTATATTTTTGTATTCAAAATTGTATAAAATGGAATTTTAATATACAGAGGATTGTGCATTGAATCTTTTTCTAGATGATAAATCGATGGCAGAAGCCCCGTGGTTATAGTATACGTGCATGCGTGGTTATATGATAATTTGCCATGGTTATAGCCCGGTCATAGGACTCTCTCTTAGCAGACATCATACTAACGTCAAACTAGCACTCTGCCACAAGCCGATATGCACAAGCTGTATCCAACCCTTCCTGCACTGTCTTCTGTCAGGCTACTTACGCCATGACCACAAAGACTGTCTGCTATGGTAACCTGTATAGGGGAGGAGTGCGATATGATGTAATAGCATATACTTCATACGATGTGTCATTTTTTAAGGGGGAACTGCCACTACATAATCATATAATTATACAGTGTATATTAATCTTTTGAGTCTATCTTGTTGCTTTTTACTTGACACATCTAGGGGCTGGAAGGATGTCTCTGATTCACGCAGAGTCCCAAGTCATGAATTGTAGCCGCTGTCTGGAGATTGTCATCATAAAAAAAGAGAAGGGCATGCGTCTGGGCATGCGCACACCACTCTAACCACGTAGGTGAACTCTAGCTGACCCCGGGGTGTGTCTAGACATCAGCACCTGCGCACAACAAGAATACCACAACCAAGGTATCTGCTTGGGGTCTCAGCGAAGGAAATCCTTTTACTATATATTTTGATATAGCGGAAAACACAATAACAGCTACCAGGACATTTACAATTTCTGAAAATCACCCTTGACCTAAAAGATACATCTTTCCTACAAAACATTTCCAACAAAAATTAGCTACTGACAACGGAAAATTTGAGCACTGGTCTGTAGCGTAAAACCACCTGAATTCCGCCTGAATTTGCACTGAATAATTTGCATTTTCACTGATCCCCAATCTAGCCTTTGAAAAAAATATAAATTCACTGAGAATCCCTTTCCTATTATTTGATTGAAATTGGCAGACATTCAGCAGCATGTGTACAAGTTTTTATAATATTGGCATCATTTCCAACTGAATTATGGACCATTCAGTGTCCCTGCAGTATTCACTTCTGACCAGAATCGTATATGACTCTCAGTTTTGTGCGGGATTACCCTCACTGAGACCTTGGGGAGCAGGGATGGTTGGAGAGTGGGCTTAGAAGAATGTTTGTTGGCACCACCTGGTTGCTAGGAATAACACTACAACAGCAGTCTAGTCTGCATTGATGAATACAAAGCCGCGGCTGTGTTTCTCTTCATTATATCTATCATCATGATGATATCATGTCATACTACCTAATTAACACACACCAATAGCCTAGGCGTTGGTCATAACAAGTATATGTGATGTCAGAGTTTGAGTTTGAATAAGGTTTATTGACACAGGAAAAAATCCTCAATACACATTGGGTCCCTCACATTCCGGTCAAAAGTAATCAGATTTGCATTTACAATGCTTCTAATCACAGTTACAATCACAATCATAATCATCAAGCGTTTACCCTTGATAGGTGGTCGGAAATGTAGGCTTATGTTCCACAATATGTTGTTACACGCTAGCCAAAATCTCCTCGGGCCAAATAAAAAAAAAGTTTTGTTTCAGGTAACATGGGATGAAACTCTAGGGTCGGTAGGTCGGATTTTTTTTTTTTTTTTTTACTTTTTTTTTTTTACGTAACCCTAAAATTGACCCAAAAAAGTATGAAAATGGGAAGATTTTTTTCAAAACTTTTGAAAACCTAAAATTCTCCCCCCAAAAGTGTAAAAATATAAAAATTTCGTCAAAATTGCATTAAAAAAACGTAGGGTCGGCCCTGTTTACATAGGGTCGGTCTGGTGACCTGAAACAAACCTTTTTTTTTTGGCCTCATGAGCATCATCATCCATACACATTTGTATTTGTGCATATACGTATACATGTATATAGACATATATATTCGTAGCAACATCTTATATAATTATCATACCTCCACATACTAATAGTAGTAATAGCAGCATTTGTTCAGAAATCCTTTGATTAAGGAAGCAAATACCCTAGCATTTTCATTTTATTTCCAAGTCACACTTTCAGCGCTCTCAAAAATTCCAAGCGCGTAGACATATTTTGTACCTCATGGATCAAGGATTAAGTAATTATCACACTATTCTGGAACCATCGCAAATAGTTGCCACTTCCATGTTCCCTCTGAATCACGATTTCAATATCTATTGTTTACAGGTTCAGTTGTAGATCTCTGGATCGACTTTCATACTTAGTCTTGACCATTCTTTTTTTCACAGTTGATCATAACCATTTGCAGATTGCTGCACTAAAAATGATATTTGTCGATCCCGCCCCCAGATAAACATGGGAGGGTGATCTAATCAGCCTTTTTTTCTGACTAGGATCGGATTGTTTGTGACGTGACTTCAATTTCATGTCTAATTTCTAGAGACACTACAATCAATGACTCTATAATCATTTATTCTTACATCTGCTGTGACTGTCTATAACATATAACCCTGTTGGATTTCCAGTGTAGAATATAGACAAAGGCCCGACATTAATCTGGTGAAATATTAGTCAACAGACTAAAACGAGTGCCCCTTTGTGTTCATGTCTTACCTTTATTGATACAAAATGAGAAAAATGAAACTATCCATAAAGAATGAATATGTGGGAGGGTAGAGAACAATATTTTCGCCGCAACCAACAGAAAAGATGATATCGATCTTGGGGAACAAGAATCTTGCATTGCTTTTAAGATTTGGGATTTGCCTACCCCCCCCCCCCCCCCGTATGCCCCCTCTGACGTTAGAAATATTTGATTAATTCAATTTTGATATGCCAGTCCTTACTGGATACGAAATCACTTTTAGGGGGATTATAATAATTAACTTTCCTAAATTCAGCTATTTGGACAGATTCTTAAATGGCTCCCGCGACCAAAAAACATATTTTTTCAAGTTTTTAAAAACAGAAACCCCTAACTATTTTCCTACCCTTTTAATTCTAGGGTTGAACTTCTTCTTTCTAAGCCTGAACTGAACGTAAGCCAATAATGGAAATTGATTACAGAATATGCTTGGTCTATGACCCTTGCTAGTAAAACCTTGACAAGTGGTTGACACTTGACAGTATATTTCAGTCAATGAGTTCTATTCTTTTTGTGCCATCTTGGATTTTTCAGAACTTGGGAAGGGTGTACAAGATGGGACTCCTTCTGCAACAATTTCTTCCTGTGATATCATTGGTTTATGGACCCTTATATCATAACTAATCAATAATAAATTAAATGATAAAGACAATTATATAATACTGGACGGGCGTTAAACCAAGTCAGCACCAACTAAGCCTAAACCTGACCCCCAACCTATAACCAGCTCTAGCCTTCTCCAAACCTTACTCTAAAGCATTCATGAACCATGATGACAATAGGCTTAGCCCTTTAGAGTGCCATGTAACCTCCCTTGGTCCATGCCTATCTGTGGAGAGATCGTTGAACATAGGGAGAAAAGAGAGTGTTATCTTTCTTTAATTGTATCTCCCTTGGGAATTGCATATGCCGGCCCATATTCCAGAGCGACACTGCAGGGTATTGGGCTTTGTTTTCAATTAGCAATAATCATCGTTTATAAATGCATTGTATTTTTGTCACCACTACCCCACCTAGCCGTGTGTGTGAGAACTACATGTACCACTGACTGGTCACCACTACCCCACCTAGCCGTGTGTGTGAGAACTACATGTACCACTGACTGGTCACCACTACCCCACCTAGCTGTGTGTGTGAGAACTACATGTACCACTGACTGGTCACCACTACCCCACCTAGCTGTGTGTGTGAGAACTACATGTACCACTGACTGGTCACCACTACCCACCTAGCCGTGTGTGTGAGAACTACACATAGTATCACAGACTGAGTAATAATGATATTAGCAACCACAGCACTCATTAGATGGCACATCGAGTGTTTCTTGTCTAGGGCTCAGAAATTGACCGATGAAATGATAGGCATATGGGGGGCCCTATTCAGGGCTAATAATTATCATAATTAAATTGTTTTAACCAATTGGAGGGTTAGTAGTCATTCCCTACTTGGCGCATCACACAAATAGAGGGGTAAATTCAGATTGTTTTGACACTAGACATGGATTTTCGATTTTATCTCTCAATTTACCCATTGAAATTTATGTGATGCACAATCCTAAATTTGGTCAATGTATAGCAAAATATGTCTTTAATAAGCCTACAATGTGTTTTAAGTATATTTCAGACAGCCCCTTATTCTTTAAGCCTCAACATGTAGGTACTTCAAGGAAATTTCGATTTCTGTAGCTCTTGTATACAGCATAAATATGACAATAGTCGATTATCTCTTGAGCAAATATTTTTCAGACATCATTCTAATGATTAATGTACTTAACAAACAAATCATTATAGATGTAGTTGGGAGAATTAGAAAAAAGTTAAATTAAATAATGCCAACTCTACTGTTTTCCGAGGTGAAAAAAAATATCATAAAAATGCATTTCACTGTGTATTTCTTCTTAAATGCTGGAGAAATATGTTGGGAATGAGAATAACGAAAGTTAGATCACATTGTGTGAAACATAATGATATGAGGGATGGCTAGCAGTTCTTTTGCGAATTTCAATAAATTGATTTAGTTATATTTTTATTGGAAAAATGGGAAAAAAATAGAATTTAATCTTATACATGCCTGCATCATACGCCACTGAATTGCAAATTTCGTGCCCTATCTACTGATGTATGACTTGAAATTCTGGGATAAAAATGTTCATTTGGCTTTTGGTCGCTAATAATAAACACCTTTAGGAAGTCAGCCATCGTCCGTATGGCTAGAGTCTTCACATGAAACTAACTTGCAAACAAGGCTCGAATCAATTGTGTATGCACCAAAACACCTCCCACTCCTAATCTACAAACAACCAGGGTGTTCTTTGTACACCTAAAACAGATAAGGCACCCTGAGCCTGCAAAGCTACTGTGGACTACACGAGCTAGTGTGTATCTCATCACAATGATATTATAAGAATGTTTATTGCTGTATGATGAGAATTAACTTAAATGGGGAATTCTACATAAAACACTAACACTTTATATATCTTGTCTAAAGAGATAATGGTCTATCTGGAATGTCTACATGTCCTATAACCATCTCCTGTTGCGATCTCAGTTCTCTGCAACTAGTCATACAACGTTGGCATGTGAAGCACCAACTTGTAGTATAGTCAAACTTTAAAGGTTAAAGAGAGGGGGCTTCCCCTAATCATAACGACACTGTCTGCCATGCTTTGTTACATTGTACATAAGTTATACCTCGAAACCAGGTACACTGTAAGGGACTGTAACATATGATACCTCAGTCATGCCCCTGTGGGGGGTCTAAATGGGGGGCCCCTATGTCGCATGTCGAATTTAAGAAATGACCATGTCATCTCACTTAAAATTACAATGTATACCAATGTCCCATGTCGCCCCCAAGAACCTACCATGTCCCATGTCGATTTTAAGAAAAACCTTATGTCATATCACTAAAATTTTCTGTTATGTCACTAAGCTCCATGTCGCATGTGGATTTTAAGAAATGGCCATGTCGCCATGTCGAATTTAGGCATCTACCCCCGTCCTGTGCACCTTGGTGAATGTAAAAACAAAACTACCATCAGACCACTCATCCTTATCAGTCCCCCTTATCTCCCCCTCCCTCCCAGCCCCCACCCAGGTGTATACACACACTCACCAGGTGTTCCAACTAGGTCAGCCCCCCCCCCCAACTCCCCTCCTGCACCATTTCTCCAGGTGACCTGTATTAAGGGAGTTGTGCCTGGGGGACCATGGCAGGCCTCCAGCAGGGAGACAGTCCCAGGGGAGGAGGTACAGGAGGAGGAGGGAAGGACTACAATGTGGGCAGGATGAGGAGCTGCTGGGGCTGCCTGCTCCTCTTCTGTCTGTTTATAAATACATATGGAGAAGGTGAGTGATGTTTGGCTTATATGGACACATAGGAAGTATACTAGATAGGTGTATTATAATCTATGGTATCTGGTATAGATAAAGGCTGTACACATGGAGAGTCTGGTTATCTCAGAGACAGGTATGTACATACATGGGTACTGAAGGTGTCATCGTTAGGTCAGGTGTGTTATATTGGTGCCTATATACAAGTTACAGAGCTGAGATTAGTAACAAAGTCTAGATCATCCACAGAAACCCATAGTACCCCTGTATATTCTTGCTGACTACTATACTATATTATAGTATCAGTTTTACCTTGACAAGCTGTTTCGCACCTGCAGGGGTTTTCTACACATGTGATAATCTGACCTAATGACCCATGGAACCTAAACTCACACTGGGGAATTCCCGTCCAAGATATTAGCCTACCTTTCTCCTTCAGAAA
>CANHQG010000197.1:0-71363 GCA_947462335.1 Harmothoe impar
TAATAGGATTAATAGCAGGACGAAATGCCTCAAAAGAAAAAGCACTGTCACCCATACTGGCATGTAAGGTAAGTTTCTTTATATTTGGAACATTTTAAGGTAAGATTAAGAATATAGGTGCTACTTAACGTCCCCCCCAATTTGTTGGAGCACTGCAATAAATGCACAAATTATAATACTGATAAACTTAGGGTAGAAATGAAGCAGACCTGGTGTGGTTAGAAAAATTATCTCACCGACCAAATTCAATGTCCTCTCGCCAACAACGTAACTTCTACCAAATTACATATGAAGTGTTGAGTTCCCCAGGGTCTAACTTCGGCCCCCTTCTGTTTTTGATTTATGTTAATGATGCGGTAAAGGTTTGTAGAAACAGTAAAATCTTTAATATATGCTGATGATACTGTGATATACTGCTCTGGCAAAGAAAGACGGGCGGTTAACATGCTACTTCAAAGTGATTTGAATAAGTATAACAACAGGCTCACCATTAACAACAACAAAAACACTAAATTCATGTACTTTGGGTTGAAATTTAAGTGGAAAAACTTTAGTTCAAAAGGTACTGACGAGATATTTGGGGTATGAAACTATAAGTACCTCGGTGTAATTTTAGACCAATCCCTGAATCATGAAAAGTTCATGTTACAGCAATTAAGAACTGTCAACTCTAGGAGGTATCAATTAGGTAGGTTAGGTGATTTTCTAGATGTTCCATCAGCCATCTTACTGTATAAAACATTTATTCTGCAAATACTTTTTTTTCAAACAGCATCTCAACAAACATGGCCATCATCATTGATGAGGTGTCTATGGTGTCGGCCCATCTCCTCACTGTTCTGGACATTTGCAAGATTTCTGCTTCAGGTCCTTGAGAAGAGGATGCGAGCAATGGAAGGAGAGTCCATAAAATCAGTAGAGGGTGAGGAGGATGGAAACAAATATTGATGCTCTCCAAAGTCAAATGCCTAAGAGATTGTAAGGTAAATAAATTTAGGTTAAGAGTGTAGGAATAATGTCATGTGTATCCCATAGTTGTAATTAATGTCATGTTCCAATTAAAGCCTGTCATGTAAATGTAGAGTTATAGCCATCCCAAATAGCCATTGCCTGAGATTTAAACCTTTATGACTAATTTAATCTGGATAAATTCATGAGTCAGAATCATGTACACTGTGGCTATTTCTCTGGTGTCAAGAAAGGCCCGTCCTGGCACCATGGGAAAGGCAAAAGGTACAGTGATATTCCATTTCATTAAGAAAATCTGCCCTCGACAAACTCCCCGAAGATATGGTGAAATTCAAGATGTGGGACAAAGAGAAGAGGTGGCACCCAATATCCGGAAACAAAAGCCCCGCCCTGTATTTCAGACCATTCTCTCCAAGCAGTGTATGGGTGAGAAGGACTTCATTAAAAAATTCCAAATTGATTTGAAAACTTTTATGGAACATCAGTCAAGTGTTGAAGCCCAATATGCTGCCATTAAACATCTCAAAGAAAACCTGCCAGAAAACCATGTTGTGTGCCAAATGCATTACGCAGAGAATTGGTGCACCTCATTCCTCACAGAGATCCAGTCAGCTTTTTCGGGAAAGACCAACTTACACTCCATCCAATGGTGCTGTATACCCGACTTCCTAAAAACATACCTCCTGAACCCCAATCCGAAGACGATAAGGTGAAACTCACACATTTCAACTACGTAGCAGTGCGACAAACCACAAATTCCCAACCACATTTTCTTTCCTCTCCCTTCTCATTCTTAAAATCCGTGACATGCTCCCTTCGGTTGAGCACCTGCATCTAGTCACCGACTCTCCATCCTCTCAATATCGGAACCGCTTTGCCTGTGAAATGATGCGTAGGGCTGCTGATATCTTCGGCATACGTATCAGTTGGAACTGGATGGAGGCGGGCCATGGGAAAGGCCCATGTCACGGGATTGGGTGGGGGATCAAAGGTATGGCGGACAGATCTGTTAAGTTGTGCGGTTTGATACAAACGGTAGACAAATTCATAGAAGTCCTGCAACCTCAAACAGTAAAGCTCACTCTTCTGAAAGCGGAGAAGTACCTCATACAAGCAAATAAGGAGAAGATTTCGGAATGGAAAAGTGGGGATGTCCATGGGGTACTTTCAGCTCACCATGCTACAATAATATTGTTTCTTCTACTTGAACCTTTCAAGGTGGAAAGATCAGTCTGGCAAGGAGTGAGTGAGTATTGGATGTTTAACGCCATTTCAACAACTAAGGTCATATTCATGGCGGAATCTTAGATCAGAGAACAAATTGGTTCAATGGAAAATTCCATTCTTGATTTATACAAGCAAGGATCCTTTACTGTATGTTTCATGTCTTGAGCCCCTCACCAGTATGGTATGCCTATCTCCCAATATACAACCAGCAAACATCCCTAGCTTTGATGGAGAGCATAAAGTTATACAGTATGCTGATGATACTACTGTTGTTCTAAGGAAGATGTCCTTTGTACGGACCGTTCTATCTGTTTCCAATAAGGTCAGGAAAATCTCGGGGCCAAGCTTAATAAAGGGAAATGTAAAGGTACGTGGCATATGACAGTTTGAAAATGGTGCATACTTATTTTCCAGGACTGAAGAGCTTCTAGCTTATATCTTTCGGAGGTTGACAGCCCCGTGCGAATTTTCATTTGCACCGTTGCATTTGGCATGGGCATTGATATCCCTGATGTTAGAGGCATCATCCATTGGGCAGCAGCAACGAGTTTGCAGGGTTGTTGATTTGTTGCCCTCCCAAAGTCCCATCTGAATAAACTTGCCTCAAAAATGATGGAAGGTGGAAAAACAGTTTTATGTCATTTTATGTGTTTTTTTTAGCTCAATCTTATCTCAACAGGTGACAACTTAGTCAATAATTGAACTTATTTGAAAGCTACCTGGTATTTGATCATCTAAATGTATCAATTATAATGATGAATTGTAAAAATGTCATCAACCATTCTTTATTGGAATATGCTTGGACAAGATAATTAAAAAGATTTGATATAAATATGTGCATTTTGAGGTAAATCAGTTTTCTTACCATTGCAATGCAAACTGAATTCAATTTTTTTAATAGAAGTCAAATAGCTCAGACTTTTGCCTTCCGTTCACCAATCAAGACAATAAATGAGCTGCTCTTCAGAGCCAAAAGACACAAAATTAAATCTAGTCAGTTGCCTCCATGTGCAGATTGCCTCTTCCAATATGCCCAAGAGCAAACTACCAGGCTTGCATTTAGAAGGCTCCCATATATCGCCATTTGAAAACATCACTAGAATGAAGCTGCGTTCATCAGCAGAAAGGGGTGCCACTCCATCAACGTAATGGTATATATCATGTTCTTTGCGCTGATCTACCATCTCAACTTACAATACCCAGAGAATATCACCGGCATTTTCTCCGGAGGTTATTGGTAAGTCTTACGGTTTTCTGCGCCGCTGCTATTAAGTGCACGCACCTTTTAAGGGCCTTTATTAGACTTGGAAAAACTTAAATTTCCACCTTTTTCTAGTTGGGCACTTTTGTATTTGTGGTCAAGGCACATACACCTCTCTTATCTACAACAACAGACATAAAATTTCAAGGTGGCATTTATTACTTCACAAGCAAAAAATACTAGTTTGAAACCAGACTCTACAGACCCCAAGAAAAGAAAAAGATAATACTAATCTCACCAATCACATAACGAGCATACAACCAGAAGGTAATGTGAGGGAACTTCACTGCAAAATTGGAACTAGCTGAAGGACGAAATAAAACCGAGCAATTTCAAAATCTCTTGAGGGACCTCATTGACTTAAAAAGGTAACTTCTATGCAATTTCAGAGAGCAATGCAGAGAATGGGAGCAATAGAGAACACACCATTCTCTGATGAGAAGTAAGAGCAGGCACTAGCTGTCATGTTGGCATGCTATATGAGCAGCGTGGAGGAAAAGAGGGTGTCATGGTCAAGAGGCCTCTGAAGTTGGAATTCAAGAAACTATGAAAGATGAAAAAGAAGCTCTACAAGCAGAACAGGCAAACAAGAAGTCAACTGCCAAGTCTTCTGAGGAGTGGAGGTGATATTTTCCATTTCCCAAGGGACCGGTAAGATCAGTGCTAATGCAGAACAATATCTTGAGATTGAAGGTATTGATTTGTTATATATAGTTGGGCCATGGGTCACATCACACTCATCCTACAGCCTTGTGTGCTAAGACCCAGGTGCAACTTATGACTCGCTTTAGAACATATCCTGTATCCATATCCACCAACAAAGACCCCAGAAAACAGCTGATCATTCAAGCCTGCACCCCTTACTTAGAAAAATCATATAAGCTGCACAGTGGGTGTGACAATTTTCTTACCCCCATAACAGATGGAGCCATGAAGTATTGTGTGTAAGCATGGGCCCGTTTTGTAGAGCGCCAACAGCACATGTCAATCTCGCCCAGTCAGGGATGATGGTTCTACCATCTGCCACTACGCTTCAAAAATACTAGAATATTATAGCTCAGGCACCTGGCTTCAATCCTGAACAGCTAGACTGGATGGTAGAAACAGCTAATGCCAACAAACTGGCCGCATACAGTGAGTGTGATTAACAAGACAAATAGACCTGAAACTAGCGAACAATCGCAGGAAGGAATTCATATTTTGACTGGTTTCTAGGTTAAAAGTATAATATAGAATGTATGTTGCTAGGCAACCACTTGCCTGAGAGACACAATAATGTCACCAACAATGAAGCTACAGATACAGCCAAAGTATTTTCCAAAGTGTATACCAGTAGGAGCCAAAGCTACTATATTACCCTAAGGAACCCCCAATGATTTTTGTATTGTGGGAAGAACAGATATGATAGATACAAGCTACTACCAAAGTCAACCACCAAGAAAACATGGGGTTATATTGTGGCCCAGAGTATCGGGTTAATCGGGTGGAGGAAGGGGAAATTTTAGTCGGAACGCCAAAGGCTCTCAGGTGTAACGCACATCCAGGTGAGGGAGTGATCATTTTTTAAAAAGGGGGGTGCAACAGGGAAAATTCAAAATTTCTGCTTGATAGCTGGTCTACTGGGACCAAGAAGGTATACGAGACATACATTGGCCAGTGGACCACTTTCTGTTTCCTGAATAAAGTTTCCCTGCGCTCCCCTTCCGCCTTTGCAGTCTGTAAGTTCCTCAAAATGCTTTCGGACAGAGGCAGAGCTTTTGGGACTGTCAACATAGCCTGTTGCGCATTGACTTTCCATAGGTTGGTTTGGGAAGCCACAGTAACGTCACATACGAAGGATATCAACAAAATAAGTTCTAGGCTGAAAATCATGTCTAATACCCTAAACAGAACGGTTAAGCTTGTTGATTCCATTGAGGCCAGAGTTGCAGCTAACGTCGAAATACACACTCTGTCGGAAGGTCTCTCGGAAGGTCTCACGGACACTGACACTCGTGTTGACGACAACATGGAGCATATACAGGAGAACCGATGCAGATCTGTCTGCAATACCTATAGGCTGGAAAAGATAACGATATGAAAAATGATGATTTACATATGACTGTAATAGGGAACTTGGTTAATAGCAATTGCTGGGTAAAAATAGTGTTGTAGCGTTTCTGTGGGATCCAGTTAGATAAAAGAAATAGGGCCTCACTTGTTCCACTATTTTACGTGTAGTATACTGTGTGCTGTATGGTAGTATAAAGACTTCCTGGACATCCCCCAATGCACCTACCACACCTCCACCTCTCCTACACCACTGGAACTATTATTGTGTTGGTTGTGTTGTGGCAACCAACAGGCCAGAGCCTCCCAACATCTACCACACTCAACATGTGTGGCTATAGTAGACTCTAATTTTTGTCAGTAATTGTGTGGCCGTCTGCTTCCCATCCCCACATTCTACATCACTGTTATAACTTTGTACCATCAGGCAGCAATGTATTATTATAATACTGTGTCTTTGTCCAGTGTTGGAACGAAACAATCATTCTTCTTTTATGTAAAATTGAACTAGACTTTGTTATTAAAGTGTTTTTGTTTTTTTAACACATTCTTTAGATGACAGCACGGAGGACCCCTCATACGATCAGAGCAGCGAGACAGCACGCCAAATGCAAAATATCCGAAATCGGATGGAGGTCAAGGCGCTAAAAAACAAGCAGCTGGCAGAGAAAAAGGTGATCTCTGCGGGACACCGTAAAGAGGTGACCGTTTTGCGGAGGAAGCGGGCAGTGAAAACTACTTCCGGTGCAGCACCCCCCGTACCGTCAGCATCAAAAGTAGCGGGTTAACCTCACCGCCAGGTAACATAATGTAGGTCCCAATGTGTTCAGCCATTTTGAAAAAGATGACGTTTGAACCGGTTTGTTGAGTGGTGGAGGCAGTGCTGCTGTAGACAGCAATCCTACCACTGTAGTAAATACAGAGATCCAGCACAATGCAGTATTTATGGTGCAATGATTCAGTACTTGATATGATAGAATGCAGGAGATTGTGTTTAAACTGACTTCAATTTAAGTTGTTATTGACAAATCTTATAATGAACGATATGTTTATTTTCACCAGGAAATAGTAATGCATTACTTTCCGCATGCTACAGAGACGTCAATCAAGTTGACAAGAAGTGTGTTGTACCATGTAATTTCTTGTTGGAACAACCTGAAATCCAAGTATACACTGATAGAAGATCTTATGGAGTACTACAAGGTTCAGTCTGTGGTCCTGTATTATTCTCTATTTATATAAATTCATTACCAGACATTAATAAATTTGATATAACTTTGTTTGCAGATGCTGCAGTAATTTCTGTGCATTCTCCTGAAAAAATGCAATTGTTACTTCTTTATTCTGAACGGAGACGAATATGTCACCTACAATTACCATGTCTTACTGCACATTCTGGAGTTACCATGGGCATCTTCTGCCTTTATCTATGAAGATGCCCATGGTAAATTATTAGACATCCAAGCAGATGTTCAAGACATTCTTTGTGAGGAAGTCACTTCTGCAAGTTTCAGATAAACTACTAAAAAATTATGAGGAAAAGACCACTACGATTATGAGTAGGACAAAACGTGTATGAGATGCCATTATTTTTCCCCGCCTGCTAATAAATAATAAAAAAAAGAGTGTGCAGAATAAAAATCATTAAAGTTGATGCAGTCAAGCTGCTTTCAAGAAGTCAATGATAAGATCGGGTTTCACTCTTGTAGACCAGCTACCTACAGGAAAGAAAGAGACTGAAATTTCAATCTTCCAATTCAGATTATGGAGATATTCTATACATGACTGGTATAGACACACACATGGGTAAGCTACAGGTACAGAGAAAATAAGGAAATTGATTAAGATTAACAATGAGCTAGTTAGAGCTTCAACTAGCACAAAGACAGACAAACCCAAGATCCCCCACATCAGAAAATACCCTTGTAACTGCCCTCTACTATGTATATACTGTCCAAAACTCAATAAG
Organism: Harmothoe impar; assembly: GCA_947462335.1. Taxonomy (NCBI): domain Eukaryota; kingdom Metazoa; phylum Annelida; class Polychaeta; order Phyllodocida; family Polynoidae; genus Harmothoe; species Harmothoe impar. Next base: position 7,476 of record CANHQG010000197.1, read on the forward strand.
ACGGGCTGTATCAAATATGCAGTCAAAGGTTGCAGAGAAGTTAATGCACATCCACCTTACTAGAGTCTTGGAAATAGAGAAGTCATTGTCGGATAGGCAGTATGAATTACAGGTCGGAAGAGGCACTGGAGACGCAATCTTTGCATTCCTAAGTAATATATAAGTGAGCAGAGATTGAGGCCATCTCACAGGGGCTTGCTTTTAGATCTAAAGAAGGCCTTTGACAGTGTCAATCACTCCTTTTTAATAGAAGTACTGGGGATATTGGGTTTGCACGTTACCAGTCTAAACTGGTTAATGAGTTACCTCACAGGCCGTAGTCAGTACACCAAGATAGGAGGTTTTATGTCCACTACACAACCGGTAGAGTATGGTGTTCCACAAGGGTCTGTCCTTGGACCACTATTGTTCATTCTGTACATAAATGATGATAATATCATTTGAGACTGTTAATTCTATTTGTATGCGGATGATTTAGTCTTGTACACCCCATGTAACAAGGTTGAACATATTGTTAGCAGGTTAGAGCGCTCAATTGATAATGTTTGGACTTGGTGTTGCCAAAAAGGATTGACTATTAACACAGACAAAACAAAAGTGGCGTGCTTTGGCTCCAAGCAAAAATTGACTGCGTGTCATAATATTGAATATACATGTACATTACTAGGCAAGCCCCGTGAGACTGTTGAGAATTATACATATTCGGGTCTGAAAATTAATGATTGTTTGACTTTTGAACCAGCAATCAAAGATTTGTGTTGTAAGATATTCACCGGCTGTTCAGGCTGGGTGTTATGAGAAATAATTGTTTATGATGGTGCAAATAAGGATTTAATTTTAAAACTAGATTAATTACAAAAATGGGACCTAAACATTTATTATCGAGGCAAAGTGATGACGAGGACACCATGTATAAGCAGTCGGGCATACCAAATTGGCTAGGAGAAGACAAGACCTCGTGTGATACGATCCAATGGACCACTTGTGGAGAAACCTGTAGTTCAGACACATTATCGTGGATCTCTGTGTGTTAGCACCCAGGCTTGTTGCCTATATAAGCCGACGCCCAGGAGGACTACTGCAGGACTGACATTCTGTGGATCTAAGAGCGTCTTCAGCCCACTATACCAAATTGAGCTAACTTTTGAGGATCACACTCTTACTGCGCGGAGCAGATCCTCCAGTGGTTTAAATGGCAACTCATGAAGGACCAGGAGGCTGCTGACAAGGTTCTACGTGCCACAGATGGTCTAAAGGCAATGCCGCTTACAAGCCAGAAGCAGCAGCAACTAAGAAGAAGAAGCTGCAGCACACACAGCAGGAGAGCATCAGGCAGCGAGGATGATGAAAGAACACCTAGGCAGACCCCGACAGAAGGAATGGCTGCGTAGCAGTAGGGCGCTTCAACCAAGAAGCAAGGTATATTTATTATGAAAAACATCTCTAATAAGTATGCACATGAGCTGCATGACAGAAACAGGGCCTGGTCCTATTGTATATGGAAATATTGAGGGGTTTTGAATTCAACTTGCTTCTTATTCTGTATTTACATCCTTTGACGAGGAACTTACCCACACAGAGAAACCAAGGCCTATGACTGACTGTGATACGCTCCTTAAAGCCTACAGTGATAAGCCGGTTGTAATTAACAGAACAGCTGCACATTAGATGATACTGCCACTGCATCAGTCATCCAGAGTGTATTTGAAAATGACAAAGAATCTGGACCTTTAAGGACCACTGCATCATGAAGAGTATTTTTGAGGAGTCATCGAACGTGATAAAATGATGTAGTCACCAAATGTAATAAAGTTATGTACTCAGTTGTGCGGCCGCAGTTTCAACGCACCAAGGTCATCAAAGTATGCTGCTGAATCTTGTAAATATGACTAAATTGACTATTTCCTGCAGCTTTTCATATCAAGTTATCAAAAAGTGACAAGTTATCGTCACCCGTTTCCAGAACATGCGAATCGACACAGAGACAAATAACGGCATCACTGCAGTGATACAGTACGATCTGAGGCTCGTCTTGCTACACTACATGGCATGGTGCAGTGAATGGGTGCTGGCGTCTATACAAGACTTCCTAGACGAAGCTGATGAGGGTGAGCACAACGACGACTGGATGACGGTGCGCCTACAGGAGTGAGTCGCTGTGCGCCGACAGGAGTGAGTCGCTGTGCGCCGACAGGAGTGAGTCGCTGTGCGCCGACAGGAGTGAGTCGCTGTGCGCCGACAGGAGTGAGTCGCTGTGCGCCGACAGGAGTGAGTCGCTGTGCGCCGACAGGAGTGAGTCGCTGTGCGCCGACAGGAGTGAGTCGCTGTGCGCCGACAGGAGTGAGTCGCTGTGCGCCGACAGGAGTGAGTCGCTGTGCGCCGACAGGAGTGAGTCGCTGTGCGCCGACAGGAGTGAGTCAGACAGGCAGTCAACTCTAAGACAAGCTTCTAACTGCATGGAGGGAAGGTTTCTGATCACTTAAGTGACAATTCCATATAGATACCCAACTTGCTTGGGGTGTAATGTCCGGGCAGCAAGGAAAGTTTGTGGGTTCTTAGGACAAATGGCAAACCTAGGATGCTACAGATAGTTATGATTGATTCATATATTGACTTCATTGGATCATTTGCTACCAACCTTATTGGTTTTGAAATCAGCAAATTTATTTCTGTTGACAGTATGTTTTTTCTGTTAAATTTATAGTTTCACAAAAAATTTCACCAACATGTACATCGTAACAATTTGAGACCATTCTAAAGAAACTTCTGCACTTTGCTCCTGAAATAGTATTAACACCCAATGGGAGAAAGGTTAACCGCTATTGTGACGTCAATGGAAGCGCTTATACCAGATCTACACCACAGATGGGATGGTTGTTGATGGGTCGGCTTGAATGGCTTATTCTTCACTGACCAAACAGAGTTTCTACCATAAACTTGAGGATCTCATATGAATGTGAAGATATTCAGACTTTGACAATCTGTAAAATCTCTTAAAATAATGTTCAATCGAGTAGGTAGGACATTAAGCAAGGCCATATATTGAACATTCTGGTACATTTTCAGCAAAATCAATTCATCAATTAAAAAAGAATGAGATGGAAAATAAAATCATGTCAGCGCCTTATAAAACAAAGACTGTGCAGAGAAATAATCATAAAAGTTGATGCAGTCCAGCTGCTTTCAAAAACTCAATGATAAGATCGGGTTTGACAGTGTTACAGGTCGCATATTGAAACAGTTTTCTCTTGTTCCTTAACATAGAGTATACAAACGTGTCAGGTTTGTTTGTTTGTTTGTTTGTGTAGTTTAACGTCCCACTGACATTTTTACTTAAATAAGGCATGTCTACAGCAGTGTGCTATGCATCAGGGCCTGTCCCAGTGCTGACATAGATGCTGTGTTTAACTATGAGGCAGCCTACATGAGAAAGCACCAGAGGGTCACGAGTGTGGTATATGCATCATAACGAGATGTACCAGCTCAAAAAAAGGGTAATACAGCACAGCTCCCTTAAAATGGTACTGAAAACATCAAACCCTGGGAGCGGAACATCCTATCTACAATAAATGTACCCCACCTCTCTCATCAGCTCTGGACAGCACATACAAAAACATTCATCTGCAGTAGCCACCTTTTATGACAAATATAACAGCACTGTTAAAGACCTTTCATCCAACTTCACTTTGTCAATTGTTGTAGGATTAGAGCCCAGGTCCAGAAAGAGAATGATATAAATCAGGACTCAATACATCTGAACAGAAGAATGACTGGCATTGAAGAGAAAGGAAAAGAACTTCATGTAGATTACTTAAGAAGACTCTCTGATTTTGAAAGCAGATTTGATGAGGAAATCAGACAGACTTAAGAAAGAATGAGAAATATGACAATTGAAGGAGGTACAATTTATGCAAAAAAGATTCTGGAGACAGCTCAAATCAATGTCAAATCAAATTTCCTAGAGTTACACACGTGTGGCAGACTGATGGCCAGCCTTACCTGGTCTAAACGAACCAGACGCATGCATGTCGTTGGCGTGCGAGTGGAATCAGGCCTTCTGCATGAAAGTCGCTCACAAGGAGATCGCCACAGAAGCATTAAGTATTAAGGGGACTTGCACTCTTCACTGGGATACATGCTGCTCAATCGTCAACATTTAGCTCCACAACTTATGATACAACAAGCCGAGAGGTTTAGAAATGTCTCTAAGAACAGCAGCCTTCAGAAACACTTGTCACACAATCAACTCTTGCCATTGAAAAGAAACCATGTGTACCTTGCCTGAGTATGGGGTGGAGTTGTGTATTTGGTTTGGAAGCTCTAGATCGCAGTGGTTTTGTTACTTGTCGCTTCTCCTGGAGGGTTGCAACTGGTATACAAGCTGGTGTTGTTTTCTGCCCCTATCCCATAATTTCTGGCAGAAATAGGTCTCCTGTCCCAATATGCATGAATGGTTTGGAATTAAATATTTTATATCATGAAACAACCCTTATTTTTTTATAAAAATAGGTATAACAACAAGCTCACCATTAACAGCAAAAAACACCACTAAATTCATGTGCTTTAAAAGAAAAACTGCAGTTTAAAGTAGGTACGGACGAGATATTTGGGGTATGAAACTACAAGTACCTCGGTGTAATTTTAGACCAAGCCCTGAAATATGAAAATTAACATAAAAAGTTACAGCAATTAAGAACTGTCAACTTTAGATCGTATCAATTAGGTAGGTTAGTTGATTTTCTAGATGTTCCATCAGCCATCTTACTCTATAAAACATTCATTCAAACAGCATCTCAACAAACATGGCCATCATCATTGATGAGGTGTCCATGGTGTCAGCCCATCTCCTCACTGTCCTGGACATTTGCAAGATTTGCTTCAGGTCCTTAAGAGGATGCGAGCAATGGAAGGAGAGTCAAGAAAATCAGGAGAGGATGAGGAGGATGGAAACAAATATTCATGCTCTCCAAAGTCAAAAGTACGGTACGGTAAATAAATTTAGGTTAAGAGTGTAGGAAGAATGTCATGTGTATCCCATACTTGTAATTGATGTCATGTTCCAATTGAAGCCTGTCATGTAAATGTAGAGTTATAGCCATCCCAAATAGCCATTGCCTGAGATTTAAACCTTTATGACTAATTTAATCTGGATAAATTCATGAGTCAGAATCATGTACACTGTGGCTATTTCTCTGGTGTCAAGAAAGGCCCGTCATGGCACCATGGGAAAGGCAAAAGGTACAGTGATATTCCATTTCATTAAGAAAATCTGCACTCGACAAACTCCCCGAAGATATGGTGAAATTCAAGATGTGGGACAAAGAGAAGAGGTGGCACCCAATATCCAGAAACAAAAGCCCCACCCTGTATTACAGACCATTCTCTCCAAGCAGTGTATGAGTGAGAAGGACTTCATTAAAAAATTCCAAATTGATTTGAAAACTTTATGGAACATCAGTCACGTGTTGAAGCCCAATATGCTGCCATTAAACATATTAAAGAAAACCTGCCAGAAAACCATGTTGTCTGCCAAATGGATTACGCGGAGAATTGGTGCACCTCATTCCTCGCAGAGATCCAGTCAGATTTTTTCAGGAAAGACCAACTTACACTACATCCAATGGTGCTATATACCCGACTTCCTAAAAACATACCTCTTGACCCCCAACCCAAAGACGGTAAGGTGAAACTCACGCATTTCAACTACGTAGCAGTGCGAGAAACCACAAATTCCCAACCACATTTTCTTTCCTCTACCTTCTCATTCTTAAAATCCGTGACGTACTCCCTTTGGTTGAGCACCTGCATCTAGTCACGGACTCTCCATCCTTTCAATATCGTAATCGCTTCGCCTGTGAAATGATGCATAGGGCTGCTGATATCTTTGGCATACGCATCAGTTGGAACTGGTTGGAGGCGGGCCATGGGAAAGGCCCATGTCACGGGATTGGGCAGGGGATCAAAGGTATGGCGGACAGATCTGTTAAGTTGTGCGGTTCGATACAAACGGTAGACAAATTCATAGAAGTCCTGCAACCTCAAACAGTAAAGCTCATTCTTCTGAAAGCGGAGAAGTACCTCATACAAGCAAATAAGGAGAAGATTTCGGAATGGAAAAGTGGGGATGTCCATGGGATACTTTCAGCTCACCATGCTACAATAATATTGTTTCTTCTACTTGAACCTTTCTAGGTGGAAAGATCAACTAAGGTCATATTCAGGGCGGAATCTTAGATGAGAGAACAAATTGGTTCAATGGAAAATTCAATTCTTGATTTTTACAAGCAAGGATCCTTTACTGTATGTTTCATGTCTTGAGCCCCTCACCAGTATGGTATGCCTATCTCTCAATATACAACCAGCAAACATCCCTTTGTACGGACCGCTCTATCTGTTTCCACAAAGGTCAGGAATCCTCTGGGCCAAGCTTAATGAAGGAAAATGTAAAGGTACGTGGCATATGACAGTTTGAAAATGGTGCATGTTTATTTTTCTAGGACTGTTCAAGAGCTTCTAGCTTTTATCTTTTGAAGGTTGACAGCCCCGTGCGACTTTTCGTTTGCACTTTTGCATTTGGCATGGGCATTGATATCCCTGATGTGAGAGGCATCATCCATTGGGCAGCAGCAACGACTTTGCAGGGTTGTACCTGCTCACTTAGCTTATTGCAGATGGGACTTGGGGAGGGCAAATAAACAAATCAGTTATCTAAATAAACTAGCCTCAAAAATGATGGAAGATGGAAAAACAGTTTTATGTCATTTTATGGTGTGTTTTTTTTAGCTCAATCGTATCTCAACAGGTGACAACTTAGTCAATATTTCAACTTATTTGAAAGCTACCTGGTATTTGATCATCTAAATGTATCAATTATAATGATGCATTATAAAGATGTCATCAGCCATTCTGTATTGGAATATGTTTGGACAAGATATTTAAAAAGATTTGATATAAATATGTGTATTTTGAGGTAAATCAGTTTTCTTACCATTGCAATCCAAACTAAATTCAATGTCTTTGATAGAAGTCAAATAGCTCAGACTTTTGCCTTCCGTTCACCAATCAAGACAATAAATGAGCCGCTCTTCAGAGCCAAAAGGTACAAAATTAAATCTAGTCAGTTGCCTCCATGTGCAGATTGCCTCTTCCAATATGCCCAAAGAGCACACTACAAGGCTTGAATTTAGAAGGCTCCCATATAGCCATTTGAAAACCTCACTAGAATGAAGCTGCGTTCATCAACAGAAAGGGGTTCCACTCCATCATCGTAATGGTATATACGATGTTCTTTGCACTGATCTACCATCTCAACTTACAATACCCAGAGAATATCACCGGCATGGCATGCATAGGTGGTATTGCCTTTCTTTTGCAGCATCTAATTGAGAGTATTTTCTTACAGGAAACTCATACTTGGAATAAGGTTCACCTGAATGACGATCTGACTATTGAGGACCAGAAAAAACAACGGGAAAATGGCCATAAAGCCCAGCAAAGATCAATGCATATCCTAGTAACAGGCATGAAGTACTCATACAATGAAGCTGAATCCCTCCCAGAAGGAATGAGACTGTCAGATGCGGAGACTCCCAATCGTATAGAAGGTGTTGATAAAACTTCCTTTGCAGTTCGTTGGTGACCTCCCAATCACCAGCATGGTTCATTTACCTGCAACCTTTATCTCCAACAGCACTTGAAATCACTCTATGAAATACCATGCTGCTCCAAAGATTTGTTCATTTCAATCGATGACCATTAAACACCTGTTGACATTGTTCACAAACTCTTAAAGGTAAATCCGAAAGCTGTTCTGATGGGCTGTTCACAAGAACTCCTCCGAAAGGCACACGTGTTCCGGGGTCAATACAGCATCACCACAGACTATTAGCCAGAGAGTGTCAGGACATTCCTGTTTGCAAATTGATACAACAGTGCGTGTGGTTAATGTTCTGGCAGGTATATATCACATTACCAGTGAGAACTGCTGAGAAACTGTACTTGAAGCCAGCCACACTAGATGGTAGTGTTGTTATCAACTCTAACGTTTGATAATGCAACAGTGACAAAGGTATTGATATCATTACTTTCTGTTTTCATCTCCACCAAGAAATATTGATCACTGAAGTAACTGGCAAGTGATAAGATTACCATAAAACAATGACCTGAAAATCATGAGAAAGTCGGGGAAACATCCTACAACAAGTACTCAAGAGGACAAAGCTGAGGTGTACAAATATCTGCAGAATCACAACATTTCAGTCCTGAAAACCTACTTTAATGCTCAATAAATGTACCTGCCTAAGCAACTAGCCAAGTACATCCTTGTCTACCAAAGATATTTTGAGAATACACTTTGGATTAAGGAATTATTCTAGATTTCACCTTTAGTATGTATGCCAAACTGCTCAACAATCTCAAAATAGGAGGGTGGTGGTTGCTGTTGTCTTTGTAGAAGACAAATCTGGATAATGGGCAACTTTAATATCAATAGTCGTGGAGACTAGGTGTGCAGGAGCAGGATATGCTAAATCAATATGCAAAATGATCATATCTTGGGGATGAATATAGACAATTACCCATGAAGGATCACCCCTACAAGCAGCAATAAACCATCCACGCTGGGGTCGGTGTCACCATACTATGCGTCTATGTATTGATGGAACTTATGACTACACACGTGAACAAACTGGTGTTTGCAAAACTCAAGACAATGGGGCAATTCAGACCAAGGACCGTGCTTCTAGACATGACATGACATCCGAGGTGAAATGCATCTTTCAATGGATGGCACTAATGCACTGAACCACACTAGAGTGTATCAAGCATTAATCACATCTTGGGACCATGATGACAAGGTTGAGGTCACTCAATATCAATGCTTGCTATTGAAGCAGACATGTTTACGCATAACAAAAACCCAAACGTGGCTATTGAAGAAGTCTCATGAAGACAGGCCATTCTAGAAGTAAAATCAGAAGTGAAGAACACAAGGCAGGGAAAGGCAGAGGGAAATCTGAGAAAAGCCGAGGGAAATCTGAGAAAAGCAGAGTGATTGTACTGAAGAAGATGGAAGAAGCCCATAGGACATCATAGGGCAGGACCTGTGGCAGGTAGAGGTGAGGGAGAGAAAGTCACTTCACTGAAAATGCAATTTAATTCTCAGAATCGTGTATTGTATAAAGAATTTGAATCTGCTATCATTAAAATGTACACCTTGTCATCAGACTCCCGAGGTGCCTCTCTTCAGCAGGAAATTGACACCATAAACTCTAAGTACAGATAGAGACCCTACTAGACAGGATAGAAGAAATACAGAACAAAGTCCTTATCCTTGAGGACAGCTGAACAATGATGGCTTATACATTGGATAGTGTCACGAGTTTTCAACAACGATTTGGAGTGGAAACTCAATGACCGGATCTTCAGAAGGATCTGTAAGATCTGGAGAAACCCGACTTGGGACAGTTTTGCCTCTCACACCAACTTCAAATGTGAGCGCTATTGCTCCTGGAAGCCTGACCCAGTAGTCTCTCATGTAGACTCCCTGGCGATGTCATGGAAAGGCATTAATAGTTATGCTTTTCCTCCTTTCAGCCTGATACCCCAGGTACTGAAAAAGACGGAAGACGAGGAGCCTAGCAGGCCTTCCATGCTTCTGATGATCTTGATGAGCAATGGCTGATCATCTATGAGTTTCTGATATCTTATCTGGGTCAGCACTGTCCCATAAAGACTGTTAATATTAGGAAGCGATCAGAACCCTGGGTTAGCGCTGATACTATAGAGCTATTAAATGAAAGACAGGAACTGATTGCTGAATTGCGTATTAATAATAATAGGGACACCCTGTGTCGTATACGACATCTGCGTAACAGAACCCAACGTCAGTTAGAAAATGCGCAAATTGACTATGTAATGTTAGCCTTGGAGAATGCTCGTAATGACCCCAAAAAGTTTTGGCATATGGTCAGGGCACTCATTAATCCTGTAACGAAAAATATGAATATACAACTAGTCAACAAGATAACTGGTGCAGTCATTCCCAAGAAAGAGACAGCAGCGTATATCAATGACTATTTCGCGAACATTAGTCATTACTTATTTACTAAGCTGCCTCCCACAGGCATCCTCATTCCAGATCCCGACATGGACAATGATGTTGAGGAACTTGACCTTGAGGAAATAGTTGACGTAGATGGTGTGCGGCTGTTGATAAGTAAAATCAATGTTGATAAGTCATGCGGTTTGAAGGATATCAATAGCAAGGTTATTAAAGATGCTATGTCATGCTTAGTACCTGAAATCACCCTAATGTTCAAAAACTCAGTAAAGAGTGGCATCTTCCCACTATCATGGTCGAATGGCCTACTTATTCCAATACCAATGAAAGGCGATCTAACCAATATCAAAAACTGGCGCCCCATCACATTGCTACCTCTGCCTGGAAATTAATCCATAAAGTACTCTCAGACCATCTGGAACATAATATCCTGAACACAAATCAATATGGATTCAGACCTGGTCTTGGCACCTTCGATGCTGTCTTCGCTGTGGCAGTACTGTTGAAAGCAGGGAGATTCAGGACAGTGTGCTGCTGGGCAGGAATTCTTATCAATCAATTGGATAAGAAGTTGAATTGTTTCCATGCTGTACAGAGACGTTGGGGCAGGTCGTTTGGAGCACAGAGCGGCTGAGGGTGGTACCTTCCACGATGGCTGCGGGGAGTGCCGAGCCAGTCTGGCAGAAGTGTCAAATAGACAATAGAGCCATCGGCAGTGCCGCTCTCACTGCCATCCTGTACATAATAGAGTTTCCCAAGGTGGATCATAGGTAGATTAGAACATATAAGAGCATATATTTTTAGAGTAGCTGTTTAGTGTCAGGTTAACGGGTACATAACTATTGCATAACCAGGGACATAATGACTCAAGACCTGGACAGAGGATGCAACACCTATCCTCAGATGACATGACATGGGAGTACAGAACTAATAGACAAAGTAGTTGAACTCTGGAAATCTGTTTCGTCCTGACTCTGCAGGTAACAACAGAACTCAGCCATTTTCCTTGATTTAAAAAAAGCTTTGACACAATAAACCACATGATTCTATCAAATAAACTTTTGGAACTTGACTTCTCAAATTCTGCCCAAAATTTAATAAATGATTATTTAAGGATTAGGTCCCAACAAACCAAAGCTAACAATTATACCTCACAGCCAGCAGCAATCACATGTGGAGTTCCCTAGGGCAGTGTCCTAGGCCCCCTGTTGTTTCTTTTATACATTAATGACTTAAACTGTACTTAACAACACCTCCAATGTCAACATTACGCTGACGATACAGTAATATTTCATTCTCATAATTCTCAAAATTGTCACTAACCCCAGTGCGGACAAAAGCTCCAGCATCCCTAACGTGAAAACCAGGGTGATAAAGGACTGCTTCACCAATATGCCGGAGGTAGCAACACAAATTGTCAATACCTCAATCTCGACAGACTGTTCCAGACAAGTGGAAGGTGGGCACCATAATACCACTACCCAAATCAGGCAGGAGCAGCGACGTAGGAAACTGGCGCCCGATCTGTCTTTTGGACGTATGCAACAAAATGACAGAAAAGGTGGTACATCAACAGTTACTCGCCCATCTGCTTTGAAACAATTCACTAGCCAAACAGCAACATGGTTTTGTGCCGGGACGCTCAACCCAAGACGCCATTAATGACCTGGTAATGGACATCTACACCGCCAGGAACAGGAAGCATTGGTCGGCCGTGGTCTTCCTCGATATGAGGAAGGCGTTCGACACGGTCGACCATGGTATCCTCCTAGACAAGCTAGAAGCGCTAGAACTTGGTCCCAGCTTCATAGGCTGGATCAGGAACTACCTGTGTGACAGGAAGCAGCAAACACGAGCCAACGTTGACTATCCAGCAAGGCCACAGTCAACAGGGGTGTTCTGCAGGGGTCCGTCCTCGGGCCGCTGCTGTTCGTGACTTACGTCAACGATGTCTGTGAGGTCATCAGACATGGAACCTCATATCTCTATGCAGATGATCTGGCCGTACTGGTCTCTGGTAGGGATGTGGACACAATTAGAGTATTGGTGCAGGAAAATCTCAACGCTCTGTCAGACTGGTGTTAGAAGAACAAACTGACGGTCAATACAGAAAAGACAAAAGTCATGTGGTCATACTCCCCGCGTGCCATCCCAGACTTGTCAAACGTGGTACTCAACATGGATGATAAACAGCTCCAGGTTGTACGGGAGTTCAACTATCTTGGTGCCCTGATCGACACACATCTGTCCCTGAGTTCACATTTGAAAAAGGTGATCAGCTTGGTCCGGGTGAGACTAGATCAATTGAGGAGGTTGCGGTCAAACTCTGACAGGCATCAAGCATCATCTGTGTATGTGCACATGATAAGGTCTATTATTGACTACTGTAGGTTCCTGAGTGGAGGGGGACCCGTCTGTGCAGTAAGGAAGTTACAGACCCTTCAAAACAATGGCTTGCGAATATGCGAGAGGATAAGAGACCCCAGGGGGGTGGACATAGCCGGTCGACACACGGGCCTTGGAATCAGCACAGTAGCAACCACAAGGAATCGCCAATTACTCTGCCTCCTCCACAAAAGGTCCAAAGATGAGGAACATATCCTGCGTCGCCCCAGAGTACTGCGCGGCATGGACAAAGTGCATCTGAAAGTCCCGCGCGTCAAAAAGGACATCTATGAAAGGTCCCCACTCTGGCGAGGCCTGCTTCTCTGGAACAGACCTTGCCTCTTGCTATTTATAAAGCAACCTCATCTCTTTGGAGTAGTAGCATTTATTACTTCTTGGCATTTATTTGAAAATAGTCCCCTGTATACTACGAAATTAATGCCAATAAAAATTAACCAACAACAACAACAATTACGGGGTGCCGCAAGGTTCCGTTTTGGGGCCCCTGCTGTTCATACTATATGTGAATGATGTGGCTGAAGTCATCCAACATTGTAAATTCATCATGTATGCTGACGACTTGGTTTTCTACACTACCAGCAACAAGGCAGCTCTGGTCCACAAAATATTACAGGCTGATATTGATTCTGTCCAAAAGTGGTGTAGGTTAAAGAGGTTGACTGTTATTGTTGACAAGACTAAGGTATGTTGGAGTGTGTCGACCCAAAAACAGCACAAGACTACGGGCCTATCTTTCAAAATGGGTGGTAATCCCTTAGAAACAGTGAATGTGTACAAGTACCTCGGCCTTAAAATTGATAGTGGTTTGACTTTCAATGATGCATACAGAGATGTTAATCAAAAGGTGAACAGCCGGTTGTTTAGACTAGGCAAGGTGAGAGATGATATGACACGAAATGTTGCAATTGTCATTTATAAGACCATGGTACTGACATTATTTGATTATGCTTGCTTTGCTTACGAGGGAGGTAGTGAGGACAACATGAAAAAGTTACAGCGTCTTCAAAACAGGGGATTAGGCATCTGTTACCATGGTGAAACACACCTGCTTACTACTGAGGATATGCATGAGCGATCCAAGGTTCCCCTACTAAAAAGGAGAAGGCAGGAACTCCTCCTTAGTTTAATGTATAAGTACTCAACTAACAAAAACTGGCTGAAGAAGAATCCGAGGTTGCGAATGTTGCGTTCAAAGAAGAAGATAGAATTTGAACAGAAGACTGCAAAATCAGCTCTATACATGAAGTCGCCTCTGGCTAGAGGGTGCGCTCTATGGAATGACCTTGGGGACTTTTATCAGAACAGTGAAAGTAAATTGAAATTTAAGCAGTGTATAAGAACACTTAAGGACTTGGGTAAAAAGAATCTGAACCCAATTAATGTTACTGAAAATGCAAATGATGGTATGGATCCTGATTCATTTATACTTGTTAACTAGAATAGGACTGCAGTACACGCATTGAAGACACTGTTTTGGAGTCATCTGCTTTATCTGCGTGCATTGAAGACGTCAACAGCGTCATCTGCATGTTCCTAGATGTGCCATGCACGACTCTGGATGGAGTCATCTGGCACATTCAAAACAAATAATTTTCAAATAGATTTTTTAAAAATGGGGAAAAGGCAAAATTCTCTGTGAAAAGTTAAGCTTCAACTGCTGTTTTGTGATAAGTGCCTTCTACCCTCCTTCCTTCTTCATGCCCTCTATGACTCCTAATTTCCCGAAATTGGACTTACGGGTAATTGATACAGCTTTCTCCAGTTATAATGTGTGCCATCATCCTATTTCTTGGAATATTAATCATACAACATGAATGCAATGACTACATTCAATCAATCAATTGGTTTTTATTTTGCTGTTTTTTAAAATTACTATTTATTGTTATTATTATGATAATTATTACTATTTTTATTATTATTATTATTATTGTTCTTATTATCACTGTTCTTTAATCTGTATGACCTATATGTATGTAACTGACATAAGCCCACATCTTTATGTGAAATTATGTACAAAAGAAATTCATCGATAACTATAATACAATTTGGTAATTGACAATGCACAACGGATTCTCATTGATTGTCTGTAATCACTTTTTCAATTGTGGAAGGCAATAAACATATTTCAAACCAAACAAAAAAAAAATCAAAGAGTAAGATTGAATAATGAACATGATGTCTACGTAGCCTGACGTGGTGATCCGCAGCTGGCATATTTTTTTAAAAAATTATGGGAAATAAGGTACCGGGCAGTGACCTAAATACGGTAGGCATACACATATAGGACCCAGGAGTGACCTATCTGTTGCATGGTGACTTATATCAAGCAAACTAGGAGTACTTACCATTCTAAGGTGTAGCAAGGTCCTGGTGGGCGATAATACACCATGCCGGTCACTACCACGGCAAAGTTCAAGATGCCAAAGAAAGCGGGTGAAGTAGACTTGCTCAAGTTGGCGGAGGCAGTAGTCGCACTGCAAGGTCAATTTGATACTCTAGCCAATGCTAATGATCAGCTCCACAAGAAGCACAAGGAACTTGAGACCAAAGTCAAAAAGTTAAAAAAAAGAAATTTAAATTACCGGATCTTGACTTGGGTAAAAGCTACGCCCTTCATGCCCGACAGGAAAAAAGGGTCGAAACACTAGAGGAGAGAGTCTCGGATTTGGTGAGATTCTATGACTACAGCTCATGATCCTCAGTGAGTGACTCAGTAATGGTTGTTTAACAGCATTTCTAGTCCTACAGCTAAG
Source organism: Harmothoe impar (assembly GCA_947462335.1). NCBI lineage: Eukaryota > Metazoa > Annelida > Polychaeta > Phyllodocida > Polynoidae > Harmothoe > Harmothoe impar. The sequence continues at coordinate 22,695 of CANHQG010000197.1, forward strand.
GTCACATTCATCCGTGTGCGGCCAGCCAAGAACTCACAACCAGTACACTGTGAACATCTTGGTCCCAGCTGCAACTTTACTGTCTGGGAACAGTTTTGGGTGCGTGGATGGATCCCCCATCTCAATCAGGAAGCACCCAGACAACGAGGCAGCCTATGTCAATCGAAAAGGCTTTCATTCAGTGAATGTTATGGTACGTGTTGCATATGTCTGCACCCAACAACATTTTCCACAGTTTCATTTTGCACAAAGTCAAAATACTTTCACGAAATGGTTTACTGTTATTAGCAATAAATGTTAATCACATTCTGCTCTATATGCAAAAAGCATAAATTGGGCTTGTTCTAAATAAAAGTAATATATCAACACTGAGTTGCCACCTAATAACTAAAGGAATTACTCTATTTATTTATTCATATATTGCATGGACCATATTGTTTACTAAATGTCGCCGACCGAATGGTCTCCTGTGAGAGACAATGATATACTTTCCATATGACTTTATGAATGTATGACATTACTGAACAGCAGTCGCGAGACACTCTGTCTCCTTTTGAATGTAACTGTATTTTGAAAATCATCTGATGAATAAATACATTTATAAACTCGAAAAAGAGTTTAAAAAAAGGATGGAAGACAAATCAAAGACGAAGCATGACTAACATCACAGGGTGACTCAGGGTTCATGGGGTAGAGGGACTGGATGATAATTTCTTGTCATCAGAGTCCAGCCTGGCCGATCAAAGAAGGAAACCTGAATCTGATGGGGAAGAGGACAGCCAGGAAGTGCTGCAGGACAGGCAACAGACTGATGGCTACGTCAAAAGTTGCAATTACAAAGTTCAATCCGGCGACAGTTTCAGGTATCATGATTCTTAGAAGCGGTTCCAAGATTACAAAAAGTATAAGCGGACTCTTGATGAAATTCCAGCGTGAAAGAGAGGGCAAATATTTGAACTAGAGGGCAAATAATCAGACTATATAACAGAAAGACAGTAACTTCATAAAGGGGAGCAAGATGCCTGTATACTTTAATTTTGTGATGACAAGGAAAAGGTTCATGTAGGTGAATCTGCAATCAATATTAACCAAGATATTCCAACTATGCTGTGCCTTAGTCAATCTTCAGAGATTGTTAGAAAGTATGTCATGGATAAATGATCAATTGAAAGATTTGTTTCAACGTTCTCACATACATCAAGTACCAATGAGAATTGTGGGTCCCAAATTGACACAAAAATTAGACAACCGGAGATCGCGGATGGCACTGATTATCAATTAGTACTTACAACTGTCATGGGTTAGGTCTCGAAAGCAAACTACCACAAACTCCGCACAGATGAACTACACCGCACCCTATGCCATCACTATGTCCAGGGAGGCAGATACGGTGACAAGAGGGGCTGCCACTGTCCGGCCCTTCAACCCCCACACTCTCGGGCAACCTACCAGACCCCACAATTACAGAGGCGGCCATCACCATCTCTCTGTCCCCAGCACTCATGGCCCTCTTCAATAGAAATTGGGAGGGAGGGTCCAAATTGAGCCTGAGAACCTAAAGAATCGGGTGGATACGTCTGCAAGAAGAGATTTGATTCCCCCTTCATGGAGTTATCTGAGTTTGATATGTACGTCGAGGGTGTGTGTGTTGGATCCACAAAAAACAGGCCTGACTGAGGATGACCGGAGGGAAAGGGTAAGTCAACCTCTTAATACTAACCAAATATCAGCGTACATTTATGGCTGTGTCTTGCCCTCAGGTATTTCGCCACAGGGTCAAACCTTTCCTTAGTTGCTGATTATCAGGGGGCAAGCATCCCCACAATGTCCAGGGCGGTAACTCGGGTTTGCGACTACTTTTACCAAACGTTGTACGAAAACCTCACAACAAAGAGGCATTCATAAACAGGAAAGGGTTTCCCTGCATCGATATGATGGTTTGAGAGGCATGTTTGTTACTATCACTGGTCAGAGCTAGTCTGCCTGAGCAGCGCTTGTGGGTCGTCTTTTATAGCATATATATTATGGATTATTCATGGTATACAACTCTCTTAGAACTGTGCAGATCATAGTACAAAGATTCCATATTATATTCCATAATGCAGTTTTTGGTATGTAAAATTATATTACACACTGTGAGGGGTCCATTTGATACTGGATTTGTATGCTCTCTGCTGGAATTGGAATGGAAATCATGGTGGCACTTAGGTGGGGACTTCCTTAAGTAAGAGAAAATCATCATCGGGAACCAGTCTTCCTAAATCCATGTTCATATGAGGCAGTTGCGGAGGTGTTCAGGAATATCAGTAAACAGGCTGGGAAAAAGGAGGTACGGTGGCACACGGGAGTGGCTACGCATTGCATGCGATGGTCTCCTAAATGAAATACGCTATCAGATCATCGAGAGGACATCTGTTTGTGGACTTTGTGGTGCTTCAGTGAGTGGCTATTCAGAACATGCCTCACACAAGGAAGAGGAGCACCTTCTCCCAGGACACATTGAGATGATAATGCTCAAATTATTTGTACAACTCTCATGGCCTGTGTTCTGGGAAGGTATGGTGGAGTTGTTCAAATGCAATTTCGGACTTGAAATTGAACAACTCCAAGTCCGAAATTGCAAAAAGATCTGCAAAAAAAGTAAATGACCACAACAAGGGCATGGCCCCTGCCAGAATAGCCAGAGATTCCTTGGCAAAAGAGCTTGTCCTGCCCTATGTTCGCCACCAGATCCTGCATGACAAGGAGCAGGATTCTAGAAATTCACAATGGACCACATGAAGTCCCCAAGCTACGCTTTGATGTGTGACATGACCTTTGTCATTCTTGACTCTATCTTCCTGTACCGGGCTGGGCTATGGGGTGGCAATGTGGAGATGGCTTATCATGGGATATTCAGAATGAGAAGATTTGACGCTAACAAAACAAAGCCTATCATGGTGCAATTTAAAGAAGGCTGTAGGGGTTAGGTAAACAAGTCAACAAAGATGCTGCAAATCTCCCGAGGCGGAATGTACGGCAGCGACCAGGGGGCCCCATCCAGGTTTCCCTAGATCGCATGATTGGCACTGACGAACAAACACATACCATGATGGCAGGAATTTTGCAAGAGCAAAGTGTGAACAATGGTATATGGAGGGCTATGGCCTCTGAGTGAGGACGTGTCGGTTGGGGGGCTCCGTAGGATATCACTGATTTGTAGCAGAGACAGTGTGTACCCGAGCCTAAAGACCATACTTTGACATAATGAACTCACATGGACCATACTGAGGATGGATTTAGAGCAAAAGGATATTAACTTTAAGAGGAATACCAGAAGCAACACTCGAGCTAGACTGATGCAGGACTTACAAAGTGCCAGCACCTCTTCTCTCCCACACACTACACAGCCACCCATCAACATGGCAGCACAGGCAGGATCCCTCCCACCACTATACCCTTCAAAGTGTTGGACCTGAGATACTAAATGAGGTAGACTCTTTTCCCTGTCCTAAGAAGCAGATGGTGTGCAGAAACAGAGACATTTGGTTTTGAGAATGTCCCCAGGAGGTAGAGCTCCTACAATAGGGTAGATAAGAAGATCTACTCTTTGCTCATAACCAAGGTTTTACGGTTTGTTAACTAACAGCAAGTACATTATGTTAAACGGAACAGCTCCAATAATGATAAGGGATCTCCCGGTATATGCATATGTCACTAAATGGCTCCTTACCTGGCTCACACCTTCATCAAAGATTCCACATTCCAAACACTATCAAAGGCAGTTCGTGAGTCTCTAGACAAGATGGCATACAGGATCATAGATCAATTAACAAGTGATATTAATAGACAAGAAGTAAAAAGTAGTGAAATCAGTTATTGGAAAGCCAAAGAGCTTAGAACTTTAGAGGACCAGTTGTATTCAGTCAGTTCTTTGAAGAGCCGCCTACCATATATGAATATTCTATGTATCTTCATGCAGCCATCCATGCACTTTCTATCCCTGAAAAAGAGATCAGGGAATCACTCATTCCTCATGCAAGCATATGGCTGAAGTACTTTGTTGATTGTTCAATATCACTCTATGGCACAGCATTCCCCTGCAGCAATGTGCATTCCATGTGCCATATTGCAGATGATGTCTCACTTCTGGGAAAATCATTAGATGAACTTAGAGCATTTAGATTTGAGAATCATTTCCAGGTCATTAAAAACTATGTAAAACCATCAAAATGAAATGCTTGTGTCAGTGTTGCTCGCAAACTTCACACATTGGAGTTTAGAACCAAATTCTTTAACACAGATAGCGGTTTGATAGTAAATTCTATATGTTATGAGACAGATAGCGGTTTTACATATCTCATGCATATGAATTGTGTATTTTTTGAGTTGTACAGGTCAAGAACTATTTTAAGAATATTGTGATAAATATAATTATGTAAATTATATACTTCCAGAAGGAATGGAGTATGATGGTGAAGATAGTATCAGAAGCATTCATATGTGATGCACCAGCCCGTGCCATGGTGAAGTGTACTAAAGGCCACTCAGGCTATTCATCATGTGAGCGATGTACACAGTCAGGGGTGTGGGAGGGCAAAATGACATTCCCTGAGGTTGACGCACCACCAAGAGATCAGGTGCAATTTGACGAGATGCTTAATGAGGAGCACCATACTGCAGCATCACCTTTAAAATGCTTAACACCAGTTGACATGGTCCTGGGCTTCCCCCTTGACTACATGCGCCTGGTCTGTTTAGGGGTGATGAAACGGTTATTTTTTCTTTGGATTAAAGGTCCATTAGCAACAAGAGTATCTGCACATACAATTAAGGTCATCCCCACTATGAGGGATTCATTACGAAAGTATTTGCCAAGAGAGTTTAGTCGTAAGCCCAGGTCTATTCTAAAATACAGCATGTGGACGGCAACAGAATTTAGACAGTTCTTGTTATACACAGGTCCAGTGAGTGAGTGACTAATGGATGTTTAATGCCATTTCAACAACTAAGGTCATATTCATGACGAGAAACTTAAATAAGAGACAAATTGGTTCATTGGAATATTCAATTCTTGGGATATACACTTGAAGTAGAACAAATGTTATCTAAGGATGCCCTGGGAGTAACTCAGTGCTGCATTATCCCTTCAAGTTGGAATTACGTATTTCCCATCTCTGTCCAAGCTTTCCCCATTTGCCATTCCCAAATTCTAAGAACAGTTGACAAAACAGGTGAGTAGTGGAGTGTAGTTGAGGCTTACATATATATTCTAAACTCCATTGGGTCAGTATAACAGGTGTGGGAGTTACAGTAGGTAGGGTAGTGTAATGGGGGAGGTATATATTAGGTAGGATAATGTGAACTGCCCAGTGAGGGCCATGAATGACAAACTATGCGCGCATGGTCACCCAATGTCTGCTCAACTACTGTGATATCTTACAAATAAGTTTGTTATAACCGTGAAAATTTCTACTGTATATATGACATCATATGGAATGACTATTGACTGTGTAGGAATATTTCCCGAGCTGTGTAAGTTTATTTCCTATGAAGTATAAATAAACAGGATTGTATCTTTATACTGTCTCATACAAAAAGATATATAAGCACCTCCCAGCACCATTCCCTACCCCTGCCCCCTCATATAAAGAGCAAACTACCAAGTGTAGTGTGAAAGCATAACACAGAAGACAACTTCTATGAAACATTTGCAAAAATTGAAGAGGATTGAACAGAATCTGACAACCAATAGTGAAATGCACCGATTACATGTCCATTTTACATCAAAAGATGTGCGATGAACTTGCAGGAGAAGTGCCAAAGAGGAGAATGCTTCATTTGATGCGTTCCTATGTTAACAAGTAAGAAGAAAACAGTACTCTAGTTGCACCTATAACCTTCGTTGAGACCACTGGGTTTTTAGTTTCATTATTCACAAAAACTACAATTCTTTCTTCTCCCAATGACAACAGACTGACAAATCTTTCCGACAGTGTTGAAGTTTCTAAAGAACTGGAAATGACAGGACAAAGAGAAATGCATGAAGACATAAGATTCCTGTTGACAGCATTTGGATCTATTGCCAATGAACTTCCTGCAAGACAACAGGTTTTCTACCGGAGCCACTTGTGTACATTCTTTAAAAAAAAGCAGAGACTGCAGCGATAGAAAGACATTGTTCTCAAGTGGCAGAGGCAATGATGTTGGCATGCTTCATGAGTAGCAAGGAAGAAGAGGAGAGGAACATGCATTTGAATTGCCAACTATGGTTTCCGGATGATGAGGATCATGATACATAGGAAGACTTCTGTCAACTTGTAAGTCAACTGTTAAACAAATATTGGATAACATCTTTGTTTCATTTTGTATATTTAGATCTGAATACTACTTCTAATTTGAATATCTACAAATATAACAACGTGACACCCAAAACACCTGTCCCATATTGAGGAATAGAAACAAAAGGTTGAGGTTAATTGAGTAAAGAAGAACATCCTCAAGGATCTCAATTATGTACACCACACCAGGAAGATCGAAATGCATGCAGGCAATATTCTATGCATGTTCTGCGGTCAGTCACACATCAAACAGCTGGAAGGTTATGTAAAGAATGTCTACCTATCTGTTCTGAGAACCAGTGACATGAGCATAATTTCAGGATTCAGCATGAAAGATATCCTAACTGAGATGGCAACATACATACCTGAGTTATTGACCATCTTAGTGAGCATAATGATCTCACCAAAGCAACAGAATAGTGTAAGGGCTCTATGAAAGGAGGCTCCAAGGCTAGTGATGGTGTACTGTGCATAATCATGCAGACAGGGAGCAGGAAGTGTGCCTTACTCATAACAATGCACATCAAATGGTCAGGACAAGGGCGAGAATGTTTCTCGAGGTGAGTAATGAGTAATGGATGTTTAACGCCATTTCGACAACTAAGGTCATATTCATGGCGAGAAACTTAAATTAGAAAACAAATTGGTTCAATGGAAAATTCAATTCTTGATGCATACAGTTGAGGTAGAACAAATTTATGCTATTGCCGGGATTTGACTTCTCTGAACAAGTACATAGAGTACCAACATTTCAAAATGAATGGGTTGGCTACGGCATTGGAATTGATGGACCCTGGTTACTTCATGCATTCACAGACAGACTGCAAGCCTTGCCAACGGGCATTGGTTCACAATACATAATGATCATGAGATGGACATTTGCATACTTTATGCTAATTAGGCATGAAGTTTTTCTTGAATTATGAGGAAGATGATATTTTCATTTGAACTGCCATGATTGAAAACCCTTTAACATACTGTTAATCTCTGTGCTGCTAATTTGCATATTTCTGAAAGTCGGCCCCACAAGAGTATTCCAAATTATAGAAGATGTAGATTGGTGGCAGCGGTTTGCCTAATGGTTTAACTGTAGTGCAAATATCGCAGCAACCCCCCAGGCGTGTGCGGACCTCTACATGGCAGTGGGGTACGGCATACACTACGGTACAGATCGGCTGTGCTCGGGGTGGTACTGAGATCTATCCATGAACATTGATCATCATAATCATTGCCTTCCCTGCCCCGATATATTTGTGCCTGATAACATTAATGTACAGGAGCTGTTTCCCATCGTAATGGCCATACACAGATCGGGCCCCTCCTGAAGAGATAAGAGGGTCATCTGCTTTTCTGACAATACTCACGTGGTCAGTGCGCTTAATAAGGACAAGAGCACTAACACACACGCAATGACCTTTCTAAGACAACTTTTTTGGCTAACTGTTCGGTTCTATGGACACAGTAAATATCAGGCAATGGGAAAAGCACATCCCTATGCACTGTGAGACTATTGTCACCAGCCAATGTGTATCGGGACTCTACCACCAAAAACATCAGAGAGGCCGGAGACGACCAACCCCAGATCACGCCGGATAGTCGGGGAGCCAGAACTGTTTTTGAGATGAACCTCGAACCAGTCGAGCCTCCTGACAAAAGAAGTGCTAAAGCAAACTCTAATCTGAAACAATCCGTTTCACATACCACCTGTATGCAAGCCATTCTGGAGGGGATCAAAAAACCAGGCTGCGCAGTGCACCAAGGCGCACCTGCGTGCCGACTACTTCGAGAACCGCCGTGCAGCGGGAGACATCGAACCTTGGGCTTTGGGCTACAAGGACAACAAAGCTTGGATGGCCAGACCAGACGCAGCCCCTATTGAAAAAAAAAGGGTAACATTGCATGATACTGGCCAGTATAAACATAGGTTTAGATAGCTCCAGTAGGTAGTAATGCAAGTCCAACTTCTTTCATCAACACCTACAAACAGATTGAAGAAAGGATTTGTATGACTCCCATGGGTCTAGCGTTTAGTGGTGAATCTGCCTCTCTATCAAACTTCTATCCTGCCAGAATACAAGTCGACTTGAATGGCCGACAATGGGAATCGGTGGAACAGGCCTATCAATATACCAAGGCCGTCCATGTGAAAGATGGTGCTGCCATCAAGAAAGAACCTTGTGCCCCTTTAAACAAGTCTAGGGGAAGTGATATCAAAACTACTGTGCTACCTGAAAAATTATTACCCTAAATTTATGAAAATATTTTCTCACAAGTCCTAGTGAAAGCACCCTGAGTCACAATATACCATAGTGTCAGTGAATAGAAAAGGACATAATTACACCATGATCCCTTTGCTTTATTTCATGTCGGCCAAAGTATCTCCAAATAATATATAAATTTTGCAATCATATTTCAGAATGGCAACTGTACATTTGGCACCGTATATTCTGGAGGAACTACCCTTTGTCTGTCAGGACATCTCACTCCCCGTCCAGCTGTTGCTGGACATGTCGGGGCGGTATAGTGGCCTCGCCATGAGGCTGCAAGACATACTCCACAACCCCCATTGGACCGAGGCCTGGGTGAGGCTGCAGGCCTTGCAGCAACCGGGCTGGTTCCGTGTAATGGAAGTCATGTATATGGAGGCCTTGGAGGAGTTACCCGATGTAAGTTTCAAATCATGCTGTAAAACAATGTAATATGTAATGAACAGGTCCGGGATCACATAGCAACCTGTCACAACTGGTGAAAACCCTTAAACAAGAAATTGCGGTACTGACAGCCAAAATTGATCAGCTCCAAGAATGATTGATTGATTGATTGATTGATTGATTGATTTGGTTAACGTCCAGACGTACATCAAGTACCTCAGGGGACATCTCAAGTTGGCAAGGAGCCATCCACAAATAGTGGTAGTCTGCCTTGCAGTAGTAGGACAGGTATTTATATGCTGCTTGCCCAATACAGCAGTGACCGCATCTATGGATGATCGAATCTATGAAATGAATGACCGCATCTATGAGGTGAGGGAGAAAACCGCTACCGGGGCACGTCCCCTACTCTTTTCGAAGGATAGCAAGTGTTCTTTTATTTGCCTGGCCCTACATACCTGGGTGAGTACCATAGTTGGCAGGGCCAGACAAACCACGGCCTTTGATATCTCAGACGTGGTTCACTGAGGAGGGATCCCATGCCAGACCACCAGCAAGGAGGCCCGGGCCCGCGCATATGGGCAGCGGTTGCCAAACAGCTTACGTGACTGATCACAGCAGTAAGGCACAAGACCCCTCAAGTTTTGTCGCCTTTTACGAATCCGGTATGCCCATTGGTATTATGGAAGGCTCCCGATGAAGTTATTCTACTCCTTCATGCCCTCATCATGAAGGTCCCCACTAACACAGGGGGACTCCAAGAAGATATGAAAGAAGGGTGAATGATAGAAACACGGATAGGAACTGATGGTAGAACATACACTGACAACATGCGGCTTGTTGCATGGTGCTGTGTAGACCATAAGGTCCCAGTTGATGAAGCCGGAATTCTGATCGCTAGGATAGTCAAGATAATGACTCCCTGCAAGTTAACATGTTATCCCAATGATTGTTTCATATAGAAATGTTTATTCTACTGTAAGCATACATACAAACTCTATCAAACCCATTTTTCCCTCATCTTTGACAGTGCTTTAATGTGAAGAATCACCGATGACATTTCATTTTTTGTGTAAGATCGCATCTAACCGCACCTATCAATTCCATCTCTAATACCAGAGCTAATTTATATGTTCAGTCATATTCCAAATTCGGTAGAACCTAAGTTGTTTTTCAGTTGTCAGATTACATGATAAGCTAATATGCAAAAGATTTGATGTAGCCCATGACCTTTGAGGTGGAACATACACAAAAGGGAAGAACTTTGTAAGCAGAGCGAGTGAGTGAGCAATGGATGTTAAACGCAATTTCAACAACTGAGGTCATATTTATGGCAAGAAACTTAAATTAGAAAACAAATTGGTTCAATGGAAAATTCAATTTTTGATACATACGGTTGAGGTATGACAAACGCTATTGCTGGGAGAGTGAGGTGTAAGCAGAGTCACAGTCAACGCTGACATTGTTGACTCGAGTGTGGAGCAATCTAGACCGCGGTCCATGGACAACCGGAATTCAGCTAGATGGATGGCCATTACTGCTCAACAATGAGGCATCAACCTTGGCTAGAGTGGTTGGCTGATTTCATGGATGACATGTGGTACAACCGCTGGTCATCACAGCTGCTCGCAGCTCTGACCTCACTCTTTCTCTTCTCACCTCTCCAGTATTCAGGTAAGAAGAGTCACTTAGTTTGACATGTAGGTCTTCTAGTGTCACAGAATAAAGGCTATATGGCTAATTTGCCCTTTTTTTCCAGCAGAGTCTGTGCCCTACACACATTGGGCTTTATTCCCCACATTGAGCCTACTCATTGCATCCCGTCAGCACAATTGCTGATGGGTAACAACCCACATACTTGACACAAGATAAGTCGGGCAAGCACTGGGTGGTCAGTAAAACCAAAGATTATCCACCATTCCTACCTACTAGGTACAGCCAGAATGTGGGAACGAGCCTCTTGAAGATGTGACCACCCTTTATAGTATGGACCCAAGATACTGAATGAGGTAGACTCTCTCTTCCCTGTTCCGAGAAGCAAATGGTGTGGAGAAAAAGAGAAAACTTTTTCCCATAATGCAATACAAAAAAGATGAATACCTCTAACTGTATCACTCAAATTCACACAACAATCTCCATTGGCCCAGATTTATCATCCTGGAATCTGCCAATCCAGGGACATCTCTGTCCAAGCTTTCCCCATTTGCCATTCACATAGACATCTTGGGTACAACCAGCCAGGTGATTGAAATCAAGAAATTAGGATCTGGATAAATTCTTGTCGAGTGTGCCACTAAAGTGCACTCTTGGAATCTATTAAAGTGTACCAAACTTGCCAATGTAGACATACAGGCGTCACCTCACCAATCCCTCAACTCTAAAAAAAGAGTAATCCTCACTAGAGAACTGAAAGGTCTAGGTGAGGATGGGATTTTTGAGGAACTGAAGCCGCAAGGTCGTGGTTATGTCAAGAGAATTGTCATCCGTAAGTGACTGACCATGTACGGTAACTTCGTGCATACCAACACCTACATCTTCACACCAAATCCATCCCGCTGTTTTCAGTGGCAAAAGTTTGGACACGGTAAAACACATGCAGGATGGGACCAGTCTGTTTCAGATGTAGTCAAAGGGACATGACAATACTGCTTGTCAAAAACCTGGCAAAATGCATCAATTGCCAGGGTGCCCACATGGCCATATCGAGGACATGTCTGGTTTGGATTAGTAAGAAACAAGTACAAACCATCAAAGCTACATTAGAATCAATTTCATAGATGAATAAGTCTCTGTGACCACGCATATAAGAGATGAGGGTTTCATATTAGAAACATGGGTGATATAACACTTTACATCACATTGCATATATGATGTGGTAGAGCGGGAAGAGGGGATTAAACATGTTTTGTATTGTGCGCTCTTTGTTGGCTTCACAGTACTAAGTAGAAACTCCATTTTACACTTAGTCAGGTGATTGAGAAATAATATGAAAATATTTACTTTTTCAGTCCATTATATTGAGGACACGAGAGTTTTCCCTTGGGCAATAAGGTCATCCCACAACCATACATATTTTATTATATATTACATACTCGCTATATTGAGTGAAGTAGGATGAGAATGCAAAGCAAGATGTACAGATAAAAACCAGTCCCCGTATACATTTGCAGAGCACCATATGTAGTTAAGTACTAAATAAATGACACATAATAGACAATATGGTATGAATAGTATGCAGTTTATTACTGCAATTTGTTCTATTTTGAAGCACCATTACAAAGAAGAGTAGTAAAAACCTGTATCTGTATCAGCATTAAGGGATACTAATGACAACCTCTACTTTCAGAGATGGAGACCTCATATAACCTCCATTTCCAATGAGCAGACCAAAGAAGACTTTATGAACATAGCAATAATGCATTGGTTTCATCTAAAAAAGTCATTTGATCTTAAAATTATGCAACTTAAGCTAATGTAAAGGCATCCACTTAATACCACAATTCAATGATAAATTAAAGAACACATACGCAAGCTCACCGTATTATAAGAGAAGCTAAGTGGAATTGTTGGAGAAAATATGTTTCAGGTGGGTCCTTTTTATTCATCAGGCTTCCGATGAATTTACTTTCATCAAAGCAAAAGTGAAGCCTTCACAACATTCAAGTGCACCCTGTGATCATGTACGGTAACTGACCATGCACAGTAACTGACCATGCACGGTAACTGAACATGCACGGTAACTGACCATGTATGAATACCGACCTTCAAAGTTGGCTAGTCTCAGGGTTTCGCCGTGGTTACTAAGTTCAGCGAGTCGACGTCTGGGTATGAAGAGTTCTACAAGTGGAGAGGATTCCACCAGCTGAATAAATGTGGAGCATTGCTGTCAGAAAGGCACGCCTTACTGCACCGTAAACCCTATACCATAGGCTTGTTATCCACAATTGAAACAATGTCCAGAAATTCCATAATTAACTTCACTCATTTAGATAAGCCATAGACTTAGTATTCACGATTAAAACCTGTCCAGAATTGTCATTTTGCTTTCAGTGAATGATGTGAACCTACGTGTCCTAGCACTTATGGTAGAGTGCAGTGTGCATAAATTACTTGAGAAGAAAAACCACCAGTGTGACATCCAGTACACAGTGACAAAGTGGCAGAGTGCGAACAGTCAGCAAAATGTGCATGAACTATTTTTGAAGACTGCTGAGAGCGTCGACAAATCGTAAGTAAAATAGGTTATATTTCATATAATTACAAGTGCCTTTTTCTCCCCCTGTCCCTTCTCTTAATATTGCCTTATTGCCTCTACACTATATCTATAGTACACACATCCTATTTGTCAAATTATATGTTCTTATTCATTATAATGTTTTATAGCAATGTTTGGTTCTGAAGTTGAGGGCATAATCACTGCTGGTGAGTGAGTGATTAATGGATGTTTAATGTCATTTTGACAGCTAAGGTCATATTCATGGCGAGAAACCTAATTTAGAGAACAAATTGGTTCAAAGTTTATAAGTTTATAAAAAATATTGGTTCAATGGAAAAAGGTAGAACAAATGCTGGGAGAATGAGTAAAAAAGCTTAAAAGTTGATGTAGTCCAGCTGCTTTCAAGAAGTTGATGACAAGAAAAAGAGTATTCATCCTAGTAGGCACCAACAACAATAGAAGGGGAGAAAAAGCAATAGCAATAGCAGCCACAATAGGGAAAAGGACAACCAATATAGCCAGAAAGACAACCTTCATTGCACCCCCTTCAAGCAAGCCACTATGCTATTGCGCCAATTAATTAATTTGTTATCTTGTTATTTAATATGTATCGGTACTAGTATATATCAACAATATTCTTACAAAACTTGAAGCCCGCGTTAATATCTCGCGGCAAACTGAAGCATGAACCTATAGAGCACCCATTGTACACTGCAAGCTCATCAAAGAAGGAGAAGACAAAAAGAAAAAGCGAGTCCCAAGTGAACATCAAGAATGCTGATGTAGTAACACTCCACAACAATGGTAGTAACACTCCACAACGATGGTAGTAATACTCCACAACGATGGTAGTAACATTCCACAACGATGGAACTATGAAACATCACAGGCAATTTGAAAGCTACCAGGAGGTTTCAAGTCAAAGTGCAAAAAAGAACTTGGCTGCTTTCAAGGATCTTGTTAAACAGATGGCAATGGCAGAGCACAGTGACAACATAGAAAAGCCTGCTGCTTGAATGATTTTATTTAAGATTGAAAGAAATGTGTTCTAATTTGTGTTTTGCCCCCTAATTTTCATGTCTAGATCAGGCTACAGACCTCTCAGCTTTGGACAAACACTTGTCTGACAAAGCGCGACAGCCACACAGACAGAGTTTGCTGTTAAATGGGTGGAGGCGGCCAAAAAGTGGAGTGCTATCTTCAAGTCCCTCTCCAAGAGAGCAGAAGGGAGTGTAGATGGGTTGGTAAATTATTTTTAGTCGTTTAATGAATTTATACCCATACTCATTATTGCCCAAAGTAGGTGGGCTTTGGAAAATGTACAATTTTCTAGGGCAATTTGTAATTTACTATGTAGTTTATAAACGCTAATTTTAAAATTCTATTGATTTTAATAACATGCTTAATCTATATTTGTCATTTGTAGTGCAAGCAGAAAGAACCCCACACAAAAACATCAAGAAGTCTACAGCCACACTGAGGGGTGTTTTTGGTGCTTGGCTGCATAGTCAACCAATACCAGGGTTTGATCCTGACCTGGACAACATTGTACCGGATAATGGTAAGTGTGGAATGTCTATGCAGATGATCCAGTTTTTTTTCTACTCATGGACAATGCAAATGAAATGGGACCTTTGAGGCAGAAATAACAATCCACTGCCTTAATCCGCTGGAATGAATTCTTTTTTGGATGGAGTACAATAAGAAACTAAATTCTTACAAATATTTTGGTTTAGAAATAGTTTCCAATAGCCTTTTTTGCTACATGTTCAGTGAAAGGCTCAAGGGAAGAGTGTATACTAGAGAGTAATATCAATTGTGCTATTATTAGAGTATCCATATGTCGCTGAGATCACTCCAATTAGTGGGACAAACATAAATACCACTGCAAATGCAACCCTAGACTACCCATCCCCAACATTTGGAGCGTCTACCGGTCAGCAGGAATATGAAATATCACTGGCCTTAGTAGGTACCATTGTGTAGCAATGAAAGCAGATTCCCTATGTTCATGCAAGACTGTCAACCGACTAACAAATCACCAGAATCAACAGGCGCTTCCCTCATGTACAGGTTGTACTGACCAACATTTATGGAATTGAATGACATCAGTCATTGTTGAATGACATTATCCTGCGTTTCAACAGGGTTATTGTACAACTGAACATTAACATGAATGTTATATGCCTTTGACACTTTTGTGCTCAGCATCTTGTTATATAGATAATGGCAGGAGTTACTGCTTATCTCTACCAGTTTTTCACTGTTACGTTAGTAATAAATGTTGTTACTTGAAATGTTAGCAGTTATGTTGATCTTGGAATGAATGTTAGAATGAACTAATTTTCACTCATGGGACAGTTTACCAAGGAACAGGCAGCTGTTAGCAGACAACTTGAGGTGTCTGAAGGTAAAGGGAATGAGTATACTCGTCCAGAGGTTGTTGAATCCATTCTTGAAGCCTTAGGCTAAATTGGTGCATGTGTTAGCGGTCATGGATGAGCTCTACAGCACCAGTAGGAAAGTCTATGACTGGCTCATGTATGATGTGAAGGATGGTTCTCATTACCAATCACACCTGTTGGTAAAAGATCTTCTCTCTATACTCAGACGACTTTGAGGTTGCCAATCCTATTGGTATACATGCATAAACTCACAGCTTTCTATTGGGTGCTACTTAACATCCCCCCACAGAATAGATACATTTAATATTACATTAAGCAACAATAATTATACATTAGATTTTCCAACTTGAGCTACAAAATGTATGAGTTGTAAATGGCCCAGCGCAGACATTAATTTGCCAAAAAGAAAGAGGTTCAACAAGATAACAGATCTTGCAGTGCTCAATTTTGACTAAAAATGAAACTGATAGTGAACCAAAGGAATATGACATTTTCATTGGTAAGTGTGCTGCACGGGCCCAATATAACTCAAATCATCTAGTAATTGGAAAAAGACTAAGAGAAGCCTTGAATCGGGTAATTAATAGATTGATTGAGTTGCTTAATGTCCAAGTGTACAATGACGATCCTTACAGTTGGACAGATATTGATATGCTGCTTGCCCAATACAACAGTGTCCTCATCTATGGTTGAGCAAATCTATGAAAGGAATTTAGCATGTGGCATTCCAGAGACTGAAAGAGCCCCGCACAGAACACACAATCCCACAGATTTTGTAGCTCATCTGAGTCAAGAGGAGGAATATGGACACAAATGCATTAAGAGTGTGATACTGACTACAACTGGCTGCAATAATCTGAACCCATACTGTCCATATGATGCATCTGATAACCCCTCTCCTTTCAACATGATATTGGCACAGTGTGCGGAACAGATTTAAATGATATAATGATGTACACATTTTAATCATCTCCTTTTATAGTATGTAATTCCATATTTAAAATATGACAGAGCCCTTCAAGTGGAGAGCTCTGGAGAACATGCTGGAAGATGGAGTTTTGAAATGTGTTATGCTACTCTCCTTTGAGATACATGTAGACGGTCTTCCCAATGCTAGAGCGTATTTATAGACTCTCAAAAAGCTGGATTCAACATATAACAACCATTTCCAATTGCGTACTATTGGATGGTCAACATTAGCAACAGGAGTTGGTTTAACATGTGCAAGTATTGCCTCAATGAAGAAAATTTGTGTTGGCGTAACGACATCTTGGTGCACTTCTTTCACAACCTTCCAACCTTATAGCATTATTTCAAAATAATCTGCTCACTATATTCATTATTATATATACACATTTCTCTATTAAAAAAAAGGGGCGGTCCTGATTCTTGCCATCTCCCCCCTGTAGCAGTTTCACTCAACATGAGAGATGAGACCAAAGATATAGTGTTCACTTGCTTCAGGTCTCCACAATCTACACTACGCTGTGTCATAGCCACAGTAGCCTTTGGCATGGCCGTAGTAGACATACCAGATGTCTGAAATATCATTCTTTGGGTATTTTCATGGCTCTATGATATTGTCTGAAATGTCATTCTTTGGGTATTTTCATGGCTCTATGATATTGTCTGGATCTATGTTTTCCAAATACTCAGCACAGCAACACCAAGAGTGATATGCCTGCAAGTATATCTGCCATTTCATTGAAATACATACAGTAAGCCTCTTCTTGAGCATGGAGTGAGTGATTGAGTAATGGATGTTTAACGCCATTTCGACAACTAAGGTCATATTCATGGCGAGAAACTTAAATTAGAAAACAAATTGGTTCAATGGAAAATTCAATTCTTGATACATACAGTTGAGGTAGAACAAATGCTATTGCTGGGAGAATGAGATGGAAGATAAAATCATGTCATGAGTGTGTGAGTAATTGGTGTTTAACGCCATTTCAACAACTAAGGTCATATTCATAGCAGCAACTTAGAGAATATGACTATGGTATGGCGGCCACAGAGTAGATCAGACGTCCTGCAGCGCGCTGTCAACTTTCCACAATGCAATGAGAGGGTATTATACTAAGATCATTGCAGTATTAACCCAAAGGACTTACTACAGGCCTGATTGGAGCCACCCAGGGTTAATATTAAACTTATAATTCCAGGCGGCTGCTTGCCTTTAAGTCCCGGAAGGCGGCCAATGACAAGCTGGCTGCCGAGATATGAGAAGCCGGAAGGGCCAAGAAACAATGCCGTATCAACAACGTAAATGCTTGCCAGGTGGATCATGCCGCATATATACAGATGTGTGATCGGAGGGAGAAGGAGGCGGTGTTAGCACAAGTTGAGATGGCCATGGGAGAGACGGAGGATGACATGGAGTGGGAAGGAGCCGCGGGAAGAATATGTGCTTCATAAATGTCCTAATGCGGGCACTGTACTCTTCCTAGCATGTGAATGAGTAATGTGAGTACCAGTGTGTCAGTGTCACTTTCTCTAGTCTGAGAGGTGAAGGGCTATGTGGGGAGCAGGCTCTGCATCTTGATCCACCTCTCAGGCATCTCAGATGTTGCCAACATGCCTGTTAAGTATATGAAGTGTCAGAGACTGACTGAGCTTCCTTTATAGTGAGTAAATCTAAATCTGTAGCATATTGCTGACGCAACGCTTATGAAAAGAAACTTGGAAACACTCATCATATGGAGGTGGCTCATCTAGCCTGACCTAGACAAAGGCAGGATTACACCATAGTGGACTGAGCTGAAGGGGAAATACTGTGAAGGGAAAGAAAACAATGTGAGGACCAGACGAGGCCGACAGGACTTTGCTTTCATGCTTTAGAGAACCCATTATATAAAACAGACAGAAAGGGTCACAAGGCTAACGACAGCTCCTGTGCTGAAATACTCTATACCTAAGTGTAGGGCATACGAATACAGTCCTAAGGTTGTATGTGCGAGGGCTTGGAACCCCTTAGACGCTGATGACAGGAACATGTGTGATGAATTCAAAAACCTGGCGAAAAAAAAAGCTTGATGAAGAGCATACCTAAAATTGCAGGCTAAATCAAAACCCAAAAAAAAGAGTATTTTTTAAGTAATTTTTTATTTAAAAGGGGGGAAAAAATTACGCGAGTGTTTAAAAATTTACAGAATATTGCCGCTCATTATTCTCAGATGTAGATTGTTATTTGTTACCTTCATATAATGGATAGACATGTTTAATAATGGTTGTACCAAGCAGTAGTTTACTGACAGGTACAATCATTGACTTTATTCACCAACATGTATAACACGTATGCGGTCTTTTGCCATGAACACATGTACCATTGATGTATGGAAATGACTTATTTTATAAGGTTCACGTTTGTAAAAATATGGTAAAACTAAATTTGTACCACATATAAACCACTCATTCATGCCCTCAGGCTCATGTTGTTACATGGAAAGATTGACAAACGAAGGAAAAATCGCTGTAAAAAATCAAAAATCTTCTGGTGAATAAAAGTTAAATTATTACTTAAAAAAATGCCGAGTTTAATGACTATATGGGAGAGCGGCCGGCCACAAGACAACATTGATTCCCATCCGACTGCAGATGACCCAGAACTCAAGAGACATAGAGCCGTTGCATAACTGAAATAATTATGTAATCCTTTACAAGCAATGTTATGACCAGAAATTTGGAAGATAGGGATTGGATTTATACTGGGTGCTCTGAGGAGCATCTGCTGTGTTTTATTGGTAGACTGACCATTATATGATGAAGGCAGCTGAGGTGTAAGCAATTAGATCAAGCACCATTTTAAAGAGGCGCTTCATGTTCAGGTTTTGGCACTTGCTCCTTATTCTAAAGACGAAATAGATGGAACAAGCCTGGATCGTTCTGAGACTTCAATGTTGACCCAGTTGTGTACCAGCAATATCCTTCACTTTGCAATAGGAAAAGGGCAGTGTTAGGGGGGATATGACACTGACCCGATAGGTGGGTGGGAAGACACCCTGGAGACGTTGGGCACCAGGACTACATCTGAAGATACGCAGTTAAGTAAGATTGGAGTAATATTAGTTGAGAGTGAGTGAGTAATGGATGTTTAAAGCCATTTTGACAACTAAGGTCATATTCATGGCGAGAAACTAAAATTAGAAAACCTGCCCCTATGAGCAGAAGACACAAGTGTATACCCTACCAGGAATTGAAGCCAGTTTTGGAGGAGGTAATTCCATTGAGGGTCTGTGAGGAATGCCGTAAGAATTACACATGTGGGAATGCAGCATATAACGCTATATGTACTATATATACCGAAATCTGGGTTCTAAAGGATCTACAAACCAAATACAACAAGGTATGCAATGGCCCATCTCAATATTACTAACAAACTATACCAAACCGTTTGAGAGCAGTGGAACTAAGACACCGGCAAAGAAATGCCTTTGCACAGACAACCTTCTCTGAAGCAGTTGAGACTAAAATTGGATTCCTCAATGAAGCAAAATGATTTTACCTCATCATAAGTTGGTACCAGGCAATTGATGAGGGTGGGTTGGCTGCATCCGAGAGAATTCTTAAACTGTTCAAAATGAGGGACTTTCTTCTGTCTTTCTATAATCCCATGGTCTTCCCACCACCAGGGTCATACATGTGCCCTACATGGTCTACCCATTGCCCAATTTGAGGGGATGTTGACCAATATAGACCGGAGAGTTCAGCCGTACTCCATAGTTCAAAAAGGGGCTAACAATCAAAGTGCCATCAGTAGCCTGGTTAGCGAAACTTTCTTCAGCGCATTTCAGGTAACTATGGGCTGTGACATAATCAAAGCAATGAGGAAATAAGGGGTCTAAAAGTAGAGGAAGACAGGCTGGATGGAGAGGTAACACAGCTAAAGGTGAAACTCCAACAGACCCAGCGACAGGTGAGGGTCAATACACGCAAGATAGAAGTATTAGGAGTATCATTAGCACTGCAGGACCATGCCTCCAGGAGGAAAAACTTAATAGTTAAGGAAACTGCATGTAGCCGGTTGAAAAATGTGGATGATCAGTTGGACATTTATGAGCTGGACTATGCCTATAGGCAAGGTCCTCCTACCACCACCAAGCGTCCAATAGCGCCCAGGGGTTGTTGAATCCATTCTTGAAGCCTTAGGCTCAATTGATTATGTGGATGCTATACTGTGCTGGGTAGCACTAGATTACTCTGACCAACCCCACAAAACCATCAAAAGTAGCCTGGTTAATCTCAGAGTAAAGGAGTGAGTGAGTAATGGATGTTTAACATCATTTCAACAACTGAGGTCATATTCATGCTCCTTCTCTGGAGGGAGCTTGTTTGACAGCCTCTTTTAGTTTGGAGGATACATCCTCAGCAGGCTTGGGTGCTGAAGTGTTGGTATAGTACATCATATATTCCTATAGTTTTGTAGAATATAGTTTTGTACCATATTGTACTGAACTTACTGTATGCCACTTATGTCAGTAATGACCTCCTTTTTGTTCAATTAATCTGCTTCCCAGGGTATCCAGTGCCAAAAATTCGGCGGTGGCAAATTCACATGCAAAATTGAACAAGTTTGTCAAGTTGGCAAACATTATGCACGAGGTAGAAAATACGACTGCTGACATACCACTCCTTGCTGCTTTGATAGTTTTGTACCATATTGTACTGAACTTGCTGTATGACACTTAGATCAGTAATGACCTCCCTTTTGTTTCATTTAATTAATCTGCTTCCCTTTTACACCTTCCCGTGTTGGAGAGCTGGACTCCCCAGACCTATTTTCTCCGGAGGTTATTGGTAAGTCCTAGGACTGATCATGAAGCCTCGAGGTAGGGAGTTGATTTATGAGGGTAGATTCTACTCACATCAGGCCCTAGGAGACCTACCCCCCCAAATATGCCTAGCCAACGCCAGAACCTATATTAGTGATGATATAGTGGCCTACCACTCAGAACTTGCTCCACTCAGAACTTGCTCCACTCAGCAATTTTTACCCCTGTTGTATAGAAACTGATGGACATACCTTCCACTTCGTAGAGCAGGCCCTCTGCTATAGAAAGGCAGTTTTCTGTAAAAACAAAGATAAGGCTCAAAGGACACTATGCACGACTTGATGTAAGGAGGAAGTCCTTATACCAATCAGATATATTGGTGGTAACTGGTTAGATGCTGTAAAGCTTTTATTTTACTCAGCTATCTTACATTATAAGGCGCTTCAACAAGAAATGCAAAGATGGCAGATACCTCCAAGCCAAAATTGACATAGTTAAAAAGGGAAAGTGTTCAAGAAAAGACACAAACTATGTGTACAATCAAACTCTGTAAGGAAATCTGAGAAAAGGAGAGTGAATGTACTGAAGATAATGGAAGAAGCCCATAGGACATCATAGAGCAGGGCCTGTGGCAGGTACAGGTGAGGGAGAGAAAGTCACTTTACTGACAATACAATTGAATTCCCAGAATCATGTATTGTATAAAGAATTGGAATCTGCTATCATCAAAATGGTCACCTTGTCATCAGACTCCCGAGGTGCCTTTCTTCAGCAGGAAATTGACACCATAAACTCTAAGTACAGCGTGCCTGCTAACATGTATGTTGACTGGTACAGTGGTGCTACCATCCATATATACCTTCCTGCTGGGGTCAAAAACACCAGGGGGTTTGAATGTTAGAATTTAGTTATATCACAGGAAATTTGTTATCAGGTAATAAATGTTGTCTTCCCACCATTTGACCCTAGAGAATGGATTATTAATCACTCATTAATAAGGCTAACCCATTACTTTGGAGCAGAGTGTCTGGTTCCCTCCAGGATTAACCTAGTTTTCTCTTAATTTATGAACTTTCTGGTGTTTTTTTCTATTTAATAGGAGAGCTCTATGCAGATCTGACCAAGCACACTATATTACAAACTAAACTTGGTACATAAAAGATTTGTCAGATATCCCAAGTCAGTTTAAGAGTAAATCTCAATGAGCAGAAATCAAGCAAAGAGAAAAAGAGCTTGAAGAAATAGGGATTTGAGAAAATGCCATAATAACGGGAACAGCTGAACAAAAGCTCATTAAATTGCAGAAGGAAAACTCGCCGACTCCAAGTGCATCCCTCCCACTTCAAGTCTTGAGTGGCTTGGTTTCTGACCAATTGGCACTACTTTGACCCCTCCCAGGGAGCAAGGGTTAACACAGAGAAGAGCGTGGCTTCCAGCCTGTTGGCAATAAGGATATCAGCTGGCCGGGCCTTCTTAGGAAGTATTATATGACTAAGAAGCAGCACGGAATGTTCCTCAGATGCTGTGATAAATCATTCGGCAGTGCAACATCCGCAAGGGAACATATAACCTACCATTTGAACATAAGAGGTCCAACCTGGCTTCAAAGCCGCCATGCACTCAGACAGTAAGTATACATGTCTTCTAGTTACAAGTACATTCTTATTATATTTAAGCACATGAATACATCACATGTTCATATACCGTATACAGATCTACAGGTGCCACAGTTGTAATGGCACTTTCTTCATTTGAACCCAATAGTGCTTTTAACAGCATCCTGATACATAGGATTTTATGTTTCTCATTTCGCACCTGCAGCCAGCGACAATTGAAGGACATGCCGCCTCCCAAAATACAGTACCGTAGGGTACAGCTCCCGCAAGGGGACAAGGAATAGATCAGCCAGCGTCACTTCCGTTGACTCGTCCGATCAACCAATTTCCAAGAAGCCAGTAAAAGAAAAAACACGCTTTGGACGAAAAGAGATGACCCCCCCCAGAGAAAGATCTTTGAGGAAAGAATTAAGCTCCTCCATTGGAACTGTGCCTCCATCAATGGCGACAGGAAGGCACAACTAATTAAATATGTGGAACAAAACAAGATCGATATAGGTTGTTTACAGGAGACCAGGTCGAAGAAGCCCTTCAAGATCCCCGGCTTTAGCTTTCATCAGAACCTGGAGACGGGGACTCCCAAATTGGGATTGGCCACCCTGGTGAGAAATAAGATTCTGTGTTCCAAGGTCAAGTCCCCAGCAGCGGGGACAATGACTGACGTCCTCACTGAAGCTCTTGACCTTAAGGACCGGAAAGCCATTGTCAGTAATGTTTACCACTCGGTGCATGGCACCACCTCAACGGTCCCGAATGTCCATGCCATGTTACAGAGCTATCCCGACAACCACCTTATTGTTGGGGACCTGAATGTACATCACCCCGTGTGGGGGACAAACAACCAGCTGGAGCCCAAGGGCACTGAATTCTTTAACAGAGTGCAAAACACCAACTCACTGGTCATATTAAATAACAAGTCACCAACACACAAGAGAGGGGGATCCATAGACATGGCTATGGTCACGGCGGACCTGGCCCCGGTGGCGGACTGGGGTGTGGACCACTACATCATGTCGTACCACTACGGGTGTGTTGTCACCCTGGGCATTGACCAGGTTCCACTCCACGCTCCGCTATAACCTCAGAAAGACCAATTGGCCCAAGTTTAACACCAAACTCACAGAGCAATTTTATTGCCATAAGTTCCCCACACACGAACACTTCCGGGATGCGGTCATAGAGGTCCTAGACTTTTCCACACCCAAATATAGACCTTATCCCAGAAACCCATGTTGGTGGTACAACTCCCCAGCCTGCCGGGAAGCGGCACACCCAGTCAATAGAGCCAGAAAGGCTCCGGGAGAACATGTAAACTCCTCCCAGACCCCCTTCTCAGAAGGGTCAGCAACCAGTACCTCAGATGCTGAAGAGAATACTGGAGGACTAACAGAATCGTCTGGGGTCTGTGGAGCGGTATTGTGATAATGGGTGCATGTTGCTGTAATAAATGGCTGACATTACAAATACATGTTCCATACATTGTTTCCCATGAATTAATCTGTGATTGCTTTCTATTACAACAATGTATCAAAGCAAGAATGTTCCAGTGGAGGATAGGTCACACCCGAACTCGTGCTGTGTGTGTGGTGTTGCTGAAGGCCAGCGGAAAACCAAATTGCATGATGTTAGCACCTCATTTGGAATACTGGAGCTGAAAAGAAAATGTGTGAATGTCTGTGGTGAAACAGAGCAGATCTGTTAGTTATGCAGGGGCGGTCCTCTCCCCGACCCTCAGTGGGCGAGGGCAAGCTGGGGCACAAGTGCTGGATAAGATGCAGGCTCCTCAAGAAGTGCTAGCACCACACCCTGATGGTGTCGACGTAGACAACGGTGCACATCACCCAGCCCCTATTGGTAATCCAGATGAAGAGCAAAACGAGGACAATGAACAAGTGAACCAAGATCCTGCCAATCTGCCAAGGCATAATGCCAAGCAGCGTCCAGCGCGCCCCATCCAGGTGTCACTAGATAGAATGATAGATACCGACCGACAAACCCATACCATGATGGCGGGATATTTACACGAGCAGAACCGCCTCCTTGCTTTACAGGTAACTGCACAGCAGGCAAACAATATACTTCGACAAATATATGGTGTTATATTATTTGGATTTTTCTACTTCGCAGCGAACACACGGGAAGAAGGCCTCTACATCAGCAGCCTCCGCCTCTACTTCGGGTTCTCAGAAGACTGTACATTTTCACATAAAATGAATACCTGAATTTAATTCACATTGCAGAGGTCCAGGGCCAAGAAGAAACTCCTGGAAATGTGCAGGGAAAACCCAGAAAATGCTGAGAATGAAGATAAGGGAAAACAATTTCAACAGCCTGGTGAGTTCACAGCCGTGAACTGCAACAATCTATGCCCAAGTGTTATATACAGTTACATGAACAAACCCGGTTATGCTCTCATAGAAGAAAAAAGTTTCATTGTTTAAGCCTGTGGTTAGAGACGATGAAAGCTTGATAAACATTTTTCAACGATACCCGACGAAGCCAGATGTACATCAAAACAGTTACTTTCTACACTGCCCGTAAGTGCCTCTATGAGAAGCACGAGAACTTTACTCTCTTGTGTCGAGCGGTAAAGGAAAACCGGCTGACTGATACTATCGTGCAGCACTCAACGCAGGAGGAGTTAATGGAGAAGGTGAGGTCTACAGCCCTCCTAGATCTGATCGAATATCAGGCTTGGAAACCAGGTTGATGTCGAGTACGGGGAAGTACAGCCAAACTGGAAAAGGCAGACATCTGGGCTACACCTAAATTTTGGAAATGCTAATAAATTATATTTTACTGTCCGCTTTTTTCCCCCTACGCTGAAACATGCACTTACGTGGAAAAAGGTGAAAATAAATTTCGGATAGCTGTAAATTACAAACGGTAAAGGGAAAATATCAATCAAAGATTGATCCGAAACCACACCTAAAACTGTACTAAAAATACAGTATTGAATAGGTAAACAGTTATCATACCTGTAGGTTGCATCAGACATATGCTAAGCTCCCTGGCACTACAACTGGGTCATGAACCAACTGGGTCCAACCAACCTAGTCTAATAAATTATATTCATTACTCTATAGTAATAGAGAAATACCCACAAATTGACTTTAAAATGCACCAAATCATGTCAACGTTTTCGAGATTTTCCTAGGGTGATTGCCATGGCCGCATGCAGCCCGGCGGGCTCTGACAGTTGACTAGCAATTTGGTTACTGCTACAAGGTGGAACAATGATGGATGGGACAATGTATGATAGTGAAAAAGATAACAACTAAAATGTAATCCAAACATGTGGTTTTTCGCATGAATGTCAAACTTTGATCTGATCTGACTGCTGATGGTTTTTTGGCCAGACCAAGTGTGATCCCAGTGGTACCGTGTACTTCTGGTAGAATAAGAGTGAACATTGAATCAATGTTAACAAGAGTGAGTGAGTGAGTGAGTATTGGATGTTTAACGCCATTTCGACAACTAAGGTCATATTCATGGCGAGAAACTTAAATTAGAAAACAAATTGGTTCAATGGAAAATTCAATTCTTGATACATACAGTTGAGGTAGAACAAATGCTATTGCTGGGAGAATGAGATGGAAGATAAAATCATGTCATGAGTGTGTGAGTAATTGGTGTTTAACGCCATTTCAACAACTAAGGTCATATTCATAGCAGCAACTTAGAGAATATGACTATGGTATGGCGGCCACAGAGTAGATCAGACGTCCTGCAGCGCGCTGTCAACTTTCCACAATGCAATGAGAGGGTATTATACTAAGATCATTGCAGTATTAACCCAAAGGACTTACTACAGGCCTGATTGGAGCCACCCAGGGTTAATATTAAACTTATAATTCCAGGCGGCTGCTTGCCTTTAAGTCCCGGAAGGCGGCCAATGACAAGCTGGCTGCCGAGATATGAGAAGCCGGAAGGGCCAAGAAACAATGCCGTATCAACAACGTAAATGCTTGCCAGGTGGATCATGCCGCATATATACAGATGTGTGATCGGAGGGAGAAGGAGGCGGTGTTAGCACAAGTTGAGATGGCCATGGGAGAGACGGAGGATGACATGGAGTGGGAAGGAGCCGCGGGAAGAATATGTGCTTCATAAATGTCCTAATGCGGGCACTGTACTCTTCCTAGCATGTGAATGAGTAATGTGAGTACCAGTGTGTCAGTGTCACTTTCTCTAGTCTGAGAGGTGAAGGGCTATGTGGGGAGCAGGCTCTGCATCTTGATCCACCTCTCAGGCATCTCAGATGTTGCCAACATGCCTGTTAAGTATATGAAGTGTCAGAGACTGACTGAGCTTCCTTTATAGTGAGTAAATCTAAATCTGTAGCATATTGCTGACGCAACGCTTATGAAAAGAAACTTGGAAACACTCATCATATGGAGGTGGCTCATCTAGCCTGACCTAGACAAAGGCAGGATTACACCATAGTGGACTGAGCTGAAGGGGAAATACTGTGAAGGGAAAGAAAACAATGTGAGGACCAGACGAGGCCGACAGGACTTTGCTTTCATGCTTTAGAGAACCCATTATATAAAACAGACAGAAAGGGTCACAAGGCTAACGACAGCTCCTGTGCTGAAATACTCTATACCTAAGTGTAGGGCATACGAATACAGTCCTAAGGTTGTATGTGCGAGGGCTTGGAACCCCTTAGACGCTGATGACAGGAACATGTGTGATGAATTCAAAAACCTGGCGAAAAAAAAAGCTTGATGAAGAGCATACCTAAAATTGCAGGCTAAATCAAAACCCAAAAAAAAGAGTATTTTTTAAGTAATTTTTTATTTAAAAGGGGGGAAAAAATTATGCGAGTGTTTAAAAATTTACAGAATATTGCCGCTCATTATTCTCAGATGTAGATTGTTATTTGTTACCTTCATATAATGGATAGACATGTTTAATAATGGTTGTACCAAGCAGTAGTTTACTGACAGGTACAATCATTGACTTTATTCACCAACATGTATAACACGTATGCGGTCTTTTGCCATGAACACATGTACCATTGATGTATGGAAATGACTTATTTTATAAGGTTCACGTTTGTAAAAATATGGTAAAACTAAATTTGTACCACATATAAACCACTCATTCATGCCCTCAGGCTCATGTTGTTACATGGAAAGATTGACAAACGAAGGAAAAATCGCTGTAAAAAATCAAAAATCTTCTGGTGAATAAAAGTTAAATTATTACTTAAAAAAATGCCGAGTTTAATGACTATATGGGAGAGCGGCCGGCCACAAGACAACATTGATTCCCATCCGACTGCAGATGACCCAGAACTCAAGAGACATAGAGCCGTTGCATAACTGAAATAATTATGTAATCCTTTACAAGCAATGTTATGACCAGAAATTTGGAAGATAGGGATTGGATTTATACTGGGTGCTCTGAGGAGCATCTGCTGTGTTTTATTGGTAGACTGACCATTATATGATGAAGGCAGCTGAGGTGTAAGCAATTAGATCAAGCACCATTTTAAAGAGGCGCTTCATGTTCAGGTTTTGGCACTTGCTCCTTATTCTAAAGACGAAATAGATGGAACAAGCCTGGATCGTTCTGAGACTTCAATGTTGACCCAGTTGTGTACCAGCAATATCCTTCACTTTGCAATAGGAAAAGGGCAGTGTTAGGGGGGATATGACACTGACCCGATAGGTGGGTGGGAAGACACCCTGGAGACGTTGGGCACCAGGACTACATCTGAAGATACGCAGTTAAGTAAGATTGGAGTAATATTAGTTGAGAGTGAGTGAGTAATGGATGTTTAAAGCCATTTTGACAACTAAGGTCATATTCATGGCGAGAAACTAAAATTAGAAAACCTGCCCCTATGAGCAGAAGACACAAGTGTATACCCTACCAGGAATTGAAGCCAGTTTTGGAGGAGGTAATTCCATTGAGGGTCTGTGAGGAATGCCGTAAGAATTACACATGTGGGAATGCAGCATATAACGCTATATGTACTATATATACCGAAATCTGGGTTCTAAAGGATCTACAAACCAAATACAACAAGGTATGCAATGGCCCATCTCAATATTACTAACAAACTATACCAAACCGTTTGAGAGCAGTGGAACTAAGACACCGGCAAAGAAATGCCTTTGCACAGACAACCTTCTCTGAAGCAGTTGAGACTAAAATTGGATTCCTCAATGAAGCAAAATGATTTTACCTCATCATAAGTTGGTACCAGGCAATTGATGAGGGTGGGTTGGCTGCATCCGAGAGAATTCTTAAACTGTTCAAAATGAGGGACTTTCTTCTGTCTTTCTATAATCCCATGGTCTTCCCACCACCAGGGTCATACATGTGCCCTACATGGTCTACCCATTGCCCAATTTGAGGGGATGTTGACCAATATAGACCGGAGAGTTCAGCCGTACTCCATAGTTCAAAAAGGGGCTAACAATCAAAGTGCCATCAGTAGCCTGGTTAGCGAAACTTTCTTCAGCGCATTTCAGGTAACTATGGGCTGTGACATAATCAAAGCAATGAGGAAATAAGGGGTCTAAAAGTAGAGGAAGACAGGCTGGATGGAGAGGTAACACAGCTAAAGGTGAAACTCCAACAGACCCAGCGACAGGTGAGGGTCAATACACGCAAGATAGAAGTATTAGGAGTATCATTAGCACTGCAGGACCATGCCTCCAGGAGGAAAAACTTAATAGTTAAGGAAACTGCATGTAGCCGGTTGAAAAATGTGGATGATCAGTTGGACATTTATGAGCTGGACTATGCCTATAGGCAAGGTCCTCCTACCACCACCAAGCGTCCAATAGCGCCCAGGGGTTGTTGAATCCATTCTTGAAGCCTTAGGCTCAATTGATTATGTGGATGCTATACTGTGCTGGGTAGCACTAGATTACTCTGACCAACCCCACAAAACCATCAAAAGTAGCCTGGTTAATCTCAGAGTAAAGGAGTGAGTGAGTAATGGATGTTTAACATCATTTCAACAACTGAGGTCATATTCATGCTCCTTCTCTGGAGGGAGCTTGTTTGACAGCCTCTTTTAGTTTGGAGGATACATCCTCAGCAGGCTTGGGTGCTGAAGTGTTGGTATAGTACATCATATATTCCTATAGTTTTGTAGAATATAGTTTTGTACCATATTGTACTGAACTTACTGTATGCCACTTATGTCAGTAATGACCTCCTTTTTGTTCAATTAATCTGCTTCCCAGGGTATCCAGTGCCAAAAATTCGGCGGTGGCAAATTCACATGCAAAATTGAACAAGTTTGTCAAGTTGGCAAACATTATGCACGAGGTAGAAAATACGACTGCTGACATACCACTCCTTGCTGCTTTGATAGTTTTGTACCATATTGTACTGAACTTGCTGTATGACACTTAGATCAGTAATGACCTCCCTTTTGTTTCATTTAATTAATCTGCTTCCCTTTTACACCTTCCCGTGTTGGAGAGCTGGACTCCCCAGACCTATTTTCTCCGGAGGTTATTGGTAAGTCCTAGGACTGATCATGAAGCCTCGAGGTAGGGAGTTGATTTATGAGGGTAGATTCTACTCACATCAGGCCCTAGGAGACCTACCCCCCCAAATATGCCTAGCCAACGCCAGAACCTATATTAGTGATGATATAGTGGCCTACCACTCAGAACTTGCTCCACTCAGAACTTGCTCCACTCAGCAATTTTTACCCCTGTTGTATAGAAACTGATGGACATACCTTCCACTTCGTAGAGCAGGCCCTCTGCTATAGAAAGGCAGTTTTCTGTAAAAACAAAGATAAGGCTCAAAGGACACTATGCACGACTTGATGTAAGGAGGAAGTCCTTATACCAATCAGATATATTGGTGGTAACTGGTTAGATGCTGTAAAGCTTTTATTTTACTCAGCTATCTTACATTATAAGGCGCTTCAACAAGAAATGCAAAGATGGCAGATACCTCCAAGCCAAAATTGACATAGTTAAAAAGGGAAAGTGTTCAAGAAAAGACACAAACTATGTGTACAATCAAACTCTGTAAGGAAATCTGAGAAAAGGAGAGTGAATGTACTGAAGATAATGGAAGAAGCCCATAGGACATCATAGAGCAGGGCCTGTGGCAGGTACAGGTGAGGGAGAGAAAGTCACTTTACTGACAATACAATTGAATTCCCAGAATCATGTATTGTATAAAGAATTGGAATCTGCTATCATCAAAATGGTCACCTTGTCATCAGACTCCCGAGGTGCCTTTCTTCAGCAGGAAATTGACACCATAAACTCTAAGTACAGCGTGCCTGCTAACATGTATGTTGACTGGTACAGTGGTGCTACCATCCATATATACCTTCCTGCTGGGGTCAAAAACACCAGGGGGTTTGAATGTTAGAATTTAGTTATATCACAGGAAATTTGTTATCAGGTAATAAATGTTGTCTTCCCACCATTTGACCCTAGAGAATGGATTATTAATCACTCATTAATAAGGCTAACCCATTACTTTGGAGCAGAGTGTCTGGTTCCCTCCAGGATTAACCTAGTTTTCTCTTAATTTATGAACTTTCTGGTGTTTTTTTCTATTTAATAGGAGAGCTCTATGCAGATCTGACCAAGCACACTATATTACAAACTAAACTTGGTACATAAAAGATTTGTCAGATATCCCAAGTCAGTTTAAGAGTAAATCTCAATGAGCAGAAATCAAGCAAAGAGAAAAAGAGCTTGAAGAAATAGGGATTTGAGAAAATGCCATAATAACGGGAACAGCTGAACAAAAGCTCATTAAATTGCAGAAGGAAAACTCGCCGACTCCAAGTGCATCCCTCCCACTTCAAGTCTTGAGTGGCTTGGTTTCTGACCAATTGGCACTACTTTGACCCCTCCCAGGGAGCAAGGGTTAACACAGAGAAGAGCGTGGCTTCCAGCCTGTTGGCAATAAGGATATCAGCTGGCCGGGCCTTCTTAGGAAGTATTATATGACTAAGAAGCAGCACGGAATGTTCCTCAGATGCTGTGATAAATCATTCGGCAGTGCAACATCCGCAAGGGAACATATAACCTACCATTTGAACATAAGAGGTCCAACCTGGCTTCAAAGCCGCCATGCACTCAGACAGTAAGTATACATGTCTTCTAGTTACAAGTACATTCTTATTATATTTAAGCACATGAATACATCACATGTTCATATACCGTATACAGATCTACAGGTGCCACAGTTGTAATGGCACTTTCTTCATTTGAACCCAATAGTGCTTTTAACAGCATCCTGATACATAGGATTTTATGTTTCTCATTTCGCACCTGCAGCCAGCGACAATTGAAGGACATGCCGCCTCCCAAAATACAGTACCGTAGGGTACAGCTCCCGCAAGGGGACAAGGAATAGATCAGCCAGCGTCACTTCCGTTGACTCGTCCGATCAACCAATTTCCAAGAAGCCAGTAAAAGAAAAAACACGCTTTGGACGAAAAGAGATGACCCCCCCCAGAGAAAGATCTTTGAGGAAAGAATTAAGCTCCTCCATTGGAACTGTGCCTCCATCAATGGCGACAGGAAGGCACAACTAATTAAATATGTGGAACAAAACAAGATCGATATAGGTTGTTTACAGGAGACCAGGTCGAAGAAGCCCTTCAAGATCCCCGGCTTTAGCTTTCATCAGAACCTGGAGACGGGGACTCCCAAATTGGGATTGGCCACCCTGGTGAGAAATAAGATTCTGTGTTCCAAGGTCAAGTCCCCAGCAGCGGGGACAATGACTGACGTCCTCACTGAAGCTCTTGACCTTAAGGACCGGAAAGCCATTGTCAGTAATGTTTACCACTCGGTGCATGGCACCACCTCAACGGTCCCGAATGTCCATGCCATGTTACAGAGCTATCCCGACAACCACCTTATTGTTGGGGACCTGAATGTACATCACCCCGTGTGGGGGACAAACAACCAGCTGGAGCCCAAGGGCACTGAATTCTTTAACAGAGTGCAAAACACCAACTCACTGGTCATATTAAATAACAAGTCACCAACACACAAGAGAGGGGGATCCATAGACATGGCTATGGTCACGGCGGACCTGGCCCCGGTGGCGGACTGGGGTGTGGACCACTACATCATGTCGTACCACTACGGGTGTGTTGTCACCCTGGGCATTGACCAGGTTCCACTCCACGCTCCGCTATAACCTCAGAAAGACCAATTGGCCCAAGTTTAACACCAAACTCACAGAGCAATTTTATTGCCATAAGTTCCCCACACACGAACACTTCCGGGATGCGGTCATAGAGGTCCTAGACTTTTCCACACCCAAATATAGACCTTATCCCAGAAACCCATGTTGGTGGTACAACTCCCCAGCCTGCCGGGAAGCGGCACACCCAGTCAATAGAGCCAGAAAGGCTCCGGGAGAACATGTAAACTCCTCCCAGACCCCCTTCTCAGAAGGGTCAGCAACCAGTACCTCAGATGCTGAAGAGAATACTGGAGGACTAACAGAATCGTCTGGGGTCTGTGGAGCGGTATTGTGATAATGGGTGCATGTTGCTGTAATAAATGGCTGACATTACAAATACATGTTCCATACATTGTTTCCCATGAATTAATCTGTGATTGCTTTCTATTACAACAATGTATCAAAGCAAGAATGTTCCAGTGGAGGATAGGTCACACCCGAACTCGTGCTGTGTGTGTGGTGTTGCTGAAGGCCAGCGGAAAACCAAATTGCATGATGTTAGCACCTCATTTGGAATACTGGAGCTGAAAAGAAAATGTGTGAATGTCTGTGGTGAAACAGAGCAGATCTGTTAGTTATGCAGGGGCGGTCCTCTCCCCGACCCTCAGTGGGCGAGGGCAAGCTGGGGCACAAGTGCTGGATAAGATGCAGGCTCCTCAAGAAGTGCTAGCACCACACCCTGATGGTGTCGACGTAGACAACGGTGCACATCACCCAGCCCCTATTGGTAATCCAGATGAAGAGCAAAACGAGGACAATGAACAAGTGAACCAAGATCCTGCCAATCTGCCAAGGCATAATGCCAAGCAGCGTCCAGCGCGCCCCATCCAGGTGTCACTAGATAGAATGATAGATACCGACCGACAAACCCATACCATGATGGCGGGATATTTACACGAGCAGAACCGCCTCCTTGCTTTACAGGTAACTGCACAGCAGGCAAACAATATACTTCGACAAATATATGGTGTTATATTATTTGGATTTTTCTACTTCGCAGCGAACACACGGGAAGAAGGCCTCTACATCAGCAGCCTCCGCCTCTACTTCGGGTTCTCAGAAGACTGTACATTTTCACATAAAATGAATACCTGAATTTAATTCACATTGCAGAGGTCCAGGGCCAAGAAGAAACTCCTGGAAATGTGCAGGGAAAACCCAGAAAATGCTGAGAATGAAGATAAGGGAAAACAATTTCAACAGCCTGGTGAGTTCACAGCCGTGAACTGCAACAATCTATGCCCAAGTGTTATATACAGTTACATGAACAAACCCGGTTATGCTCTCATAGAAGAAAAAAGTTTCATTGTTTAAGCCTGTGGTTAGAGACGATGAAAGCTTGATAAACATTTTTCAACGATACCCGACGAAGCCAGATGTACATCAAAACAGTTACTTTCTACACTGCCCGTAAGTGCCTCTATGAGAAGCACGAGAACTTTACTCTCTTGTGTCGAGCGGTAAAGGAAAACCGGCTGACTGATACTATCGTGCAGCACTCAACGCAGGAGGAGTTAATGGAGAAGGTGAGGTCTACAGCCCTCCTAGATCTGATCGAATATCAGGCTTGGAAACCAGGTTGATGTCGAGTACGGGGAAGTACAGCCAAACTGGAAAAGGCAGACATCTGGGCTACACCTAAATTTTGGAAATGCTAATAAATTATATTTTACTGTCCGCTTTTTTCCCCCTACGCTGAAACATGCACTTACGTGGAAAAAGGTGAAAATAAATTTCGGATAGCTGTAAATTACAAACGGTAAAGGGAAAATATCAATCAAAGATTGATCCGAAACCACACCTAAAACTGTACTAAAAATACAGTATTGAATAGGTAAACAGTTATCATACCTGTAGGTTGCATCAGACATATGCTAAGCTCCCTGGCACTACAACTGGGTCATGAACCAACTGGGTCCAACCAACCTAGTCTAATAAATTATATTCATTACTCTATAGTAATAGAGAAATACCCACAAATTGACTTTAAAATGCACCAAATCATGTCAACGTTTTCGAGATTTTCCTAGGGTGATTGCCATGGCCGCATGCAGCCCGGCGGGCTCTGACAGTTGACTAGCAATTTGGTTACTGCTACAAGGTGGAACAATGATGGATGGGACAATGTATGATAGTGAAAAAGATAACAACTAAAATGTAATCCAAACATGTGGTTTTTCGCATGAATGTCAAACTTTGATCTGATCTGACTGCTGATGGTTTTTTGGCCAGACCAAGTGTGATCCCAGTGGTACCGTGTACTTCTGGTAGAATAAGAGTGAACATTGAATCAATGTTAACAAGACTTCGGGTATCAATAATGTAAGATGTGATCTGAAGTTGGCTTTGCAAAATTTACTACCTGAATTGACTTGGATGTTACAATTAAGTTTTGATACAGGAATTTTCCCTGACTTGTGGAAAGTTGCTCGTGTTAGCCCTATACCAAAACCTGGCAATGAGCGTTTCGTAACCAACTGGCATCCTATTTCTCTTTTGAGTCTGCCCTTGAAAATTGCGGAAAAATTAATGCATTTGCACTTGTCAGAAGTTTTGGGTGATTTGCATTTTCTGGCTAATGAACAATATGGATATCGACCAAATAGAGGTACGGGTGATGTCATATTCAAGTTTATTGATAATCTCTATGATAATATAGATAGAGATCATGTGACGCCCACGTGTTCTCTTGATCTCAAGAAAGCGTTCGACAGTGTCTCT
This sequence comes from Harmothoe impar, assembly GCA_947462335.1. NCBI lineage: Eukaryota > Metazoa > Annelida > Polychaeta > Phyllodocida > Polynoidae > Harmothoe > Harmothoe impar. Next base: position 58,604 of record CANHQG010000197.1, read on the forward strand.
CATGATTATCTCCTAGAAATAATACATGGTCTGGGCTTACATGAAACTGTAAATAAGTGGTTAATAAGTTACTTAAGTGATAGAAAAACGATTCACTAGAATTGGGTCTTTCTCTTCTGCAATGTTGTGGCATGTCAGTATGGATAAAAATAGTACCCCCATCGTGTAGGGCAAGCCCCTGCTAAAGTAACATGGTCGTCCTATGTTTCCATGCCCGTTTTAGATAACTGTGTTTACTATAATTTATGCTAAGTTTATATTGTGTTACCCGTTCCGAACTCTATAGGGAGTTCGCACTGCTAGAGCTTTAATTTGCCTGTCTAGGTTACTGAATAAGCCTATTGATTCGAATCTGTAACACTTGATCCGAACTGTGTTGGCTTTGTTCCTTTACTTAATATCATAACAATATTATAGAGGACCAAAGTATCGTTTATTACAGATGTAAGAAAATATAAGGGTCTCAAAAGTTGAAGGATAATTTTGGAACGAAGGCTTAGAGTAAAATACTGCATGTTTATCTTTCCAGGAGTGAGGAGGTTCTAGCTAATACAAACTGGAATTCAATGTGAAATTAGAAAAAGTTCTAGACTATCCATCATGTAAATAAAACCTCATTTGCTAGTACTCACCAGTGTTACCGGTCTGCTCCCAATGGAGTTGGGCTGGCATCATACACAGTTATGGCAAATGTTTAACTGGTACCACCCAAAACACTCAGCCCAAGGAATATAAGAAATTGTGATATTGGCAAATGTTACACACCAATGCTTTTAACTTTGCGTCTTGCTTTAAAACATGTTGTCAGTGGCATTGGCAGTTACCAGAATTTGACCCCATTGAAGCACGAGTTTCAGGCCTAAAGACCATGCTGATGTGTCAGAGACAAACTTCATTCACCACATGAACAGTTTCATGAACCAATGGAGTGGTGGCCATGCAGGTGGCCACTTTCAAACAGACATTGGGTATGCCGTTTGAACCACTGTATAACCTAAACGTACAGTATCCACAAAATGTGCTGTCACCTTTGCCCCATTAAAGGATGAACAAGGAGGTAGAAGGTCTGATGGAACTTGATTTTACTTGGGGTAGATAGTTTCACTGCTTTCTGGACATTAATGTTCATATATATTATTTAAGATATGAAATGGGATTCAGGTCAGGAAGGGGCAGAAAGTTCCCAATGAGTCCCATGGCCTCCAATACCTGCTTGGTTTTGTTTGTGTAGTTTAACATCCCATTGACTTTGCAGAGGAGACTTACTGAAGTTTCAGTTTTTCACAAGTTTGAGAGGTAGTTTAACGTCCGGAGGTGATTGTAGGCCCAGGGTGAGCGCATACAGGATGATCGAATCTATGAGATGAGCCAAAAGATAGAAATCAAGGGAAAGATCACATAGCCACAGTAGGTACCTCTGCACACCTCTCCACCATAAACATCGCAAGAGCATACAAAAAGAACTGATGACAGACCCAGCTGACACAATTGTTGAACTTTTAGCACAAAAATATATATGGGAAAAAAATGGAGTAAAATTTCGACTGGCAGTGGTTAGCATACGAGGAAGGAGGAAATGATATCCATTGACATCGGAGTGCCTTTAAATGCTACAAAGCCAATAAGTGGCTGAATGGACGCATGAAACCTTAGTCTATCCGAGGGTTAGTATTTTGTGATCTATGGGAGCTAATGGAAGAAGTCTGCTGGTTCAGACACGGCAATGACCGGCACCATCCATGCCAAAAGTAAGGGTGACGTCGATAACCTGCCATACAAACTTGACTTTACATATGACGGTGACCGTTTTTCCACAAATGTAACTGTTACAGGTAATGCCCCTGTCTGCTGGAGATACAGTATTGGGGAGCACTGTCGGGACAGCCTTAAGTAAGGGAAAACTCCCCTTGCTGGTAGAACCTCCTCTGTGGACTATAATATGTGTAGTGGAGAAAGTCTTGGATTATGCAAGCAAACTTGAACAATTACTAAGAAAAAAAACACTTCAAGAAAGAAAAAGAAAATAATCCTGAAGGACTCAAGTGTGGGAAGCCCGATAGGGAATGGAACATGGTTGGATGTGATAGTGAGACATGTGACATATTTTCAAAAGGTCCTTCCTGAACTTATCCGCGAAGAGGTCACAAGCGCAGCACAGGAGAATGGGCCCTTCTGAAAGGTGTCCACCAAAAGTACATTTGGGGTATTTTCCTGGGATCGCTTCTTGGCCTTTTGGCTAATTAAATTAATGATTTAATAAACCCAAAAGTTAATGACACCCATTTTAATTCAGTTCACCAGAATAACCCCATTCCTGACTCAGAAACCGTGGATTTTATAAATGAATATTTTGCAACCATAGGGACAAAGTAAGCAAGCACACAGAGTTGATAAGCACTTCACAGTTAAGGACTGCACTGAGGCCGATATGATCCACTTTATAAAAAATATTGATACCAACAAGGCATCAAAAGTCAAGAATGTATCAGCCAAAAGACTGAAGCATGCAATAACATGTCTCCCTGAACACATGCGCTACATTGTAAACCTAGTGATGAGGACCTACTCATTGCCAGATAGCTGGAAGATTGCCAAGGTCACCCCACTGCCAAAAGGAGGTAATGCCTCCGAAGTTTCCAACCTGAGACCAATAAGCATCCTCCCAATCCCAGCCAAATTGACAGAAAAGGTAATAAATAAGCAAATGCTAGGACACATAAATGAAAATGAAGTACTGACTAACAAACAAGACAGATTTAGGCCTAGGAGATCCACAATTGACAGCCAAACGATACTAACTGATAATATATTTAACTCATTTAATAAAGCCCAAGTCACAACAGCAATATTCATAGATTTCAAAAAAGCTTTCGACACTTCAGACTACAAAATTCTGATAAAGAAACCTAGATACACAAGGCTTTGGAATTAATAGACTTAAACTAATAGAAAGTTACTTAACAGACAGAAAACAATGCACTAAAGCCAATAACATCACTTCCAAATTGCACCCTATTACCTGTGGAGTACCTCAAGGCTTAGAAGTATATATATAGATCATAAACCTGATTGTTTAGAAGTAGAACAAATCCTAAATGAGGACCTTAGAAATATTTTGGCATGGTGCCCAAGATCCGTTGTCAAGTGGCAAGCTGCCCAGCATAAAAAACTGCTTACACAGCAGGAAGTTAGGGATATTTAATGATCATCAATTGTTATATTTCCACTTCTAGGGTGTATGCTGTGCTTTGACAATAAGCCAGGGAACACATTAAAGCATGTGTGCCTAAGATTAACATTATAGGTGTCGAACTCCAAGTGTTTATCACTGAGAGTGCCCTCACCCTGATATCGGTAAAACTTTCTGCAGACAGAAAGAGGAAGCCCGTATCTCCAGTGAGGCAGTACAGTTTGAGGCAAAAGGGAAACGTTTATAAGTGTAGTATGCCTATTGCTGTGAAACTTAATATAGAAAGAGTAAAAGTGTGACCTTTGAACTGTTTAGTTGTAATGTTCCTGGTATTTGTGTGACAAAATAGAGTTTGAACAAAAAAAGTTTCACGTTTAAAGGTGCAGGTTGTAGCCTCAACACTTGAGCCCTGAATGATGGATCGCGTCAGGAAATTCAATGTGAGCTATTTAACGCTAACTGACCTACCTGATCCTGATCTGAGGGAGCCGAAGCGCCTGTTTGTTGTTTCTGAAAACAAGTATTGTAAGGCCACACCAAAATAAAAAGTTGGTCAATGGATTTCACTTTTCAAAAAATGGTGTCTGTGGAAAAGTGGAGCGAGCGACAATTTTTTTTTCCCCACCCTTTGACAAAAGTTCTTATAGTGGATCCCTAACAGAAAAAGTTATTGGTTGAGCTGGGGGAATTACTGGGAGAAAAATTTGAAAAAAAGTTAATTCCATTTATTAAATTTCCATTTCCGAAAATAAGGTGCGCGAAATCCATTGACCAACTTTTTTTTTGGTCTGGCCTAACCTGTACATTTTTGGTCAAACAGATGGAGGAGGAATCCTTATAAAAGACCATGTAAGTTTTGTTACTCATTATTTAAATGGCCCGTTTTTTGTCATTGCTGGAACCTCCCCCCAAACTATTCAAGGCCCGGCACCTATTTATTTCACAATAATGATATGTTGTTTATGACCTTACAGACCGACCAAGGTCGACCCAAGAATCGTCTCCCAAAACCTCTCACGAAATCCCGAAAACCAAAAAAATTCAAGGAGCCAGTGGAGGGGCGTCGCCAATTCAATTGGGAAAGAAAGGAAACAGAGGCCACCCTGAAAACTGTTCTGCGGAGTACCAATGGAGATGTTTTACCAATACATTACTATATTTCCTTATTTTTAAAAATCAACAATTTATTGCTTCTCTTAATATAAACTCTGGTTCCCCTTTTAGACTGGGGCTTCTCCTGACTTAAATCACCATGCTATGTATTTGCTAACTATGACCTGAGGTTTGGCCTGATTGATTGACTATTCCTGTCAACCTAGGTTTGAGGTTTCCCCAAATATTGTAAAGGTTTAGGTGTATAGGTTAGGTCCATTTCAGCCTCATGCTATGCGACTGTCACGTTTCCATACCCATTTCCCAGTGAGTGAGTGAGTAATGGATGTTTAACGCCATTTCAACAACTAAGGTCATATTCATGGCTAGAAACTTCATACTCAACCCTCTTTCGTTTGTGTTCTCATTAGGTGTGAACGATCTCCCCGAAACGCTGGATTATTAGTAAGACACGCCCTAGGCTACTGTAATTTTCCAGGATAAATTAAAAAAATGTCAACTTCAACTTCCACTGATCTTATCGTGCAAGTCACTGATCAGGTATTATCATAGACGGTGTACTCCATGGACATGATGACATCGACAGACTGCCCGGTTATTTAATCACACCCAACGTCTACAGAGCGCCAGTGGCGGCACAGGTTCAGCACCCACTGACTCAAAAATGAAGATGACCAACTGTGGGCTTGTTTTTAACAGGCCCAAGGCAGCCCTAAGCAATATGTACCCTGCTACCATCCGTCTACACAGGAGAAATGCGTTCATTCAACTGCAATGAGCAGGCATATATGTATATATGGAAGGCGCCAAGACATTGCTGATGAAATACTGATAGAAACATGCCCATTCAAAATCAGAGAGAAAGGCAAGGAAGAAACATGCCCGTTCAAAATCAGAGAGAAAGACAAGGAGGTATATTTCCCCACCAACCATAGATAGTGGACAATCAGATTCAACATATTAGCAGACATCATAAAATGCAAATTCGATCAGCACAGAAACCTAGCGGATATCCTGTTAAACCACACCTGCCCCCTTATTGAAAGTACCCTCTGCAAGCGGTTTGGAGCAGCTTGATTATTCTCTGACAACGCAGGCCGGGCCACAGGTGTCTATGAAGGTGAAAACAAGTGCTGAGAATTACTGTCTGAACGGCTGGCCATAATAAGATGGGAGCGCAGCCAAAGTAACAGCATGACCAGTGACATGATCACCCCTGCGGCCGCTCAGCCGGACGAGATCCCTGCACTACCCCAAAACAGCGCAGCCAGCATACAGCCCCCTGCCCACACAGCGACTGGAGGCGCTAGTCAGCCACCTACCCATGACCAAGGATCTTCCACACAGCCTGCCACTCAGTCACGTTCACCGTAAGGAACAACACCTGTACAAGTTGTCAGCCCGGTATCGGTTCATAGACATCTACACTTTGTGACACACATCCCCTACAATGTGGCAACAGATTGTCAGTATGAACTATGAAGTTGCGTTATTTGGAGACAGCCGAGTCAGATCCCTAGGTACGTATATCAGACACACCTCTGACCACCTAGTATGTGTACGTCACTGTCCTAGTGCGACTATTGACGAGGTCTTTAACAATGCCATCTGCTACCTGAGACAACACCGTAGTGTTAACAGCCTTATAATCTCAGCAGGAATATGCAATATCACTAAGCGGAAACCTGACAAGTCTGTAGTATTGTGTCAAAGCAGTAGGAATGTAGTTGCTAAAACGTCAGAATATAACATTAGTTTAGTAGCATTTATTGACATTAAAAAAGCCTTTGACTCAGTAAATTACATAATCCTTTTGAACAAATTAGAACAATACGGTGTAAGAAATAGAAATTTATCCCTCATAGAAAACTACCTCTCACGTAGGCAGCAGTGCTGTATTGCCAACAGTATCAGGTCTACTAAGCTACCCTTAACCTGTGGAGTCCCTCAGGGATCTATCCTGGGACCTTTATTTTTCTTGTTATATATTAATGATTGTATTTCCAACCAGGATGACCACCAAACTATGCTATATGCTGCTGACTCTGTATTATATGTTTCTGGAAAAAAATTGAAACCCTTTCAAACAGATTAACAATAGCTTTAGACAATTTTGGATCTTGGACAAGAAAAAATAAATTAACTATCAATGAAAATAAAACCAAAATCATGACCTTTGCTTCCGATATTAAATTAAAAAATCTTCCAAAACCTAAAATTAAGGTAGGTCGATACCATTGAAAACGGGACCACTGCGCATGTTTCCGCGCATCTACCTTAAACATGTCAGAATGACTTCATATTTGGTAGGTGTATGGTCATATATACCTTCATTGCCCATGTCAAATTTTGGACAATTCTGACTAAAATTGAGCTTTTTATCGACAATGTATTGTGTACAAGAATTAAAGATGTTTTTTTTCATAACATGATTATTAGCATTTTACCCATAATGCAATACTTCAAATATCTTGTTTAGCACACTTTTGCAGTACTTTTTTACTTCAAAGGCCCAAAACACCAAAATAATGCGCGGGACCCTATGTTAAATTTAGTCTTACTAGTTTCCAAATGATCTTAAATTTCATTTCATGAAGTTTAAGAAAAATGACAACTTTTTTTCTATTGATTTTAATCGATTTTGTGCATATTAATTACAAATTAATCCATATTTTCAACCAAACATCGTTTTTTACCCATAATGCCACATCACAGAACCATAAAAGTATTTTTGGAATAAAAAGAAGTGTCTGGGCCCTCATTGTGTGATGTTTCATATTTTTGTGGTTGCAGGTTATGGCAACATAAAATTATGGAACTTGTGATATTTTTTTCTATTTTTTAGAGAAAAATCGAAATATTAATTTTTCAAAGTTCTGTATTTAAAAAAGTAGCGTGGGACCCCCCTATTTTCTCTTCAGATATTTGTTCTAAATGATCTAAGGCACCTCTGGAAGAAATTTGGAGGAATTCTAAACTTTTTGAGTCAATGGTATCGACCTACCTTATATTGAACAACAAAATTCTAAAAACAGTTAACTCTTACAAATACCTCGGGGTCATCTTGGATGAGGAACTAAAATTCACCAAATATGTCAAGAGTGTAATAAATAGTGTTCACTTTAAATCAACTCTAATGTACAGGGTCAGCAAAATGCTGCCTTCTAAGGCCCTACTAAGAGTTTACAAAACCCATGTTTTACCTGTGATTGATAACTGTGATATACTGTTTTTAAATTCTAATGTAGCAGCATGTGAAGAACTACAACGACTACAAAACAAATGTTTAAAAACATGTCTATTTAAACACATATTAACCCCCACTGAAATTGTACATGGAGAAGCAAAGCTACCTACTCTAGAAGAACGTCCGATTTACCACTGTAAGATGTATGCCTTTAAAAGGGCTCAATCTTAAGTATTTAAGAACTAAGACTAGGGAGACAAGATTTTCTTCTGCACCGGTCTTGAAATATGACATAATTCATTGTAAAGCATATGAGAACAGTCCATGTTTAGCGCTCGCTCAGGCCTGGAATGCCCTTAAACCAGAAACTAGAAATATTGTTGATTATGATACATTCAAGTCAAAGATGACAGAACAATTGTACAAAACAGTGCCGATAATTAATTGATTAATTAATTAAATTAATTCTCGAGATATAATGGGTAATTTTAATAGGGTCTGTATAAATGTACTTAATATTGATATGTGATGCCGCGGCAAGTTTTCCAAAGAAATACCTGTTATAATCATATATATCATGTAAAACTGCATTTCATCATATGGACAACCTATAACAACTGCTTGCAGATGGGCTGTCCAAGTTCTTTATTTGGTCGCACCGTATACTATACTTACACAATCATTGAAAATAATTGTACCTGAATATAGACCAAATTAAAGTTCGAATTTGTTTTAAAAAAAACACAAAACTGAAAGGGATGTATATAGCTGGGGTATGCAGAGTACAACATGATGTGCCCAGGGTGCAATTAACACTTGCCCTCATCTATGGAGTGGACCTGAGTAAGAAATGGCGTGGTTTTGGGCTCCATAGGGACCAGCTGCTCCGGGGTCGTCCATAAATGATGTCACGCCTTAGGGGGGGAGGGGGGGTCAGAAATTTGTGACAAAACGTGACAAGGGGGGGAGGGGGGGTTGGCAAGTGCATGATGTCACGTTTCCAAAAAAAAATTGTTTATAGTTTTATGTGAAAATGTGTTATGTTTTATGTGTTGCCGAAAACTTGTTTTGCACACAGGCCAATGTGTGCGCTTTTTGGGGGTGCAGAGGGGTCCCCCCTTAAGGTAGGAAGGTCACTGAAATAAGGCCGTGACTATTGACAGTTCGAACTGTCAATAACAGAACAAATTTCCTTTATTGACAGTTCAAACTGTCAATACCAGGATATAATTCCCTCATTGACAGTTTGAACTGTCAATAAGGGAAAAAAGATTCTCTTATTGACACTTCCAAAAAGGAACTGTCAATAAGAGAAAAATATCCCACTATTGACAGTGTGAACTGTCAATAAGGGAATTATATCCTGGTATTGACAGTTTGAACTGTCAATAAGAGAATTCCATTCTGTTATTGACAGTTCAAACTGTCAATAATAAGATTGATTTCTACTACTGACAGTTTGCATTGTCAATAGCTGGCCCACCTTGGTTTAGCTATTGTTCAAACTGTCAATAGTGGAAAACTTTCCTCTTATTGACAGTTCACACTGTCAATAGTGGGATATTTTTCTCTTATTGACAGTTCAAACTGTCAATAGTGGTAAATTATAGTGTTACTGACAGTTCTTCATTGAACTGTCAATAGTGGGAATTTCCTCTCTTATTGACAGTTCTTTATCTGTCATAACCCTCAGAGCGATTTTGGTGGAAAAGTCGATTTTGGTGGAAAAGTCGATTCTGGTGGAAAAGTCGATTCTGGTGGAAAAGTCGATTTTGGTGGAAAAGTCGATTTTGGTGGAGAAGTCGATTTTGGTAGTAACTCGATTTTGACCGATTTTGGAGACAATACCGATTTTGACCAGTTTGGGGACAAAACCGATTTTGGCTACAAGACCGATTTTGGGTCTAAAACCGTTTTCGGATTCCACACCGATTTTGGGTCTTAAACAGATTTTGGGGGGGCAAAACCGATTTTGGTGAAAAAAACACTTTTGCCAAAAAAACAACACCTTTTGACTCCAATGTCAATGGGAAGTGTCAATAAGACAGAAATATTCCACTATTGACAGTTCGCATGAGGAACTGTCAATAACAGGAATAATTTTCACTGTTGACAGTGTGAACTGTCAATAAGAGAAATCATTTCCACTATTGACAGTTCGAACTGTCAATAGCGTTTTTGCTGAAATAAAGGGTCCAAGGTCCCAAAGCAGCTTTTTGGACCAAAATTCCTGCATTCTATTTTGTTCAAAAGTCAGAAAGTCGCTAAAACTAGAGTGCCAGGTCGCTAGGTTGCCTGGAAAACAGCCCTAGTCTAGGCACTGACATACCTCCCGGGCGCCGCTCTGCTGCGCATAAGCGCGCATACTGTGATAAAATTAAACTACACCCTTTTCACACCAACAATTTTTGTAAGCTCACTCTGAAGCTGTTTATGGATGGATTTGGACACTTAGGGTGTCATATTAAGGAGCTTGGAGTTCTTTCCAATGCATAATTTTGTTTAATGATTGGTTTAGGGAAATTAAACTTTGTTCTGCAGTAAAGTTGAACCTTGTTTTGTGAAGCATTTCACCAGGTCACTTTTGACACCTCTGCAGCCACCTTTTTCAAGAGAGGTGGTTATTCAAGGTCCTGTTTTAGCACTAACTCTACCTCATTTTGATAACTTGAATCATAGCATTAGGCCATAAGGTCACACCTTTTTTAGGGGGAGGGGTCATGGACACCTAATTTCTTTAACCACGGAGTATGCAATAAAAATATAAAAAAACAGTGTTGCCAAAAACTTTTCATGCACACAGGCCAATGTGGCCATTTGCCTTCTACACGGGCCACAATGACCCATATATTGATTTCATATAGCACATTTGATACTTTTTTAATACAAATTATAATGCTTCTTTAATGACAGCTTATAAAATCGATTGGAAAATGCTTAAATTCACAGAAAAAATACACATAACAGATGCATGGACCTAACTCAGGTTCTAATAGGACTATCTGAAAAATTCTTTCACTGTTGGAAAGCTGAGGTCATGGTCGGCCATTACGGCCGGTGTCTGATGGTCTCACATAGGCCATTACGATTCTACATCGGCAAAAGCCGATGTGCCGGTGTCATTTCGGCCCGCGTACATACCCATATCTCGCGTACAACCCATATCTCGCGTATAACCGGCACCTTGACTTTAAGAGAACCTTAGATCCCAAACCAGGGGTCTGAAAATTGCAATTTTAGTACTGTACTCTACTGCCAAAAATATTGTAGAACCCACACTGGGGGGTTTGGCGTGGGAAGTTATGGTACTGTAAAAGGTGCTAATTTTTTCATAGCAGCAGTGGCTTGTACTGCGTTTGAGTCAAACATGCCAATAAAGGATGCGGCTTACCCATGATCAGAGTTCAAGTATACTACAGTACAAAACTATTTTTAGAAGTGTTTGCTGATATCAAGTATAGGTCTATTTAGTAATTTCCTCATTTTGTAGGCCTACCGGGGTATTGTTTTCATTAACGGTCAAAGGGGGGGGGGGGTAGCTGCTTGTGTGATGTCATGCCTAGAGGGGGGGTCAAGCAAAACGTGACAAAGCGTGACATGGGGGGGAGGGGGGGTCAAAAAAGGCCCAAAAAAGCGTGACATCATTTATGGACGGCCCCTCCTTGATGAGCTAATCATATCTGTGAACAGTGTGATCTTAAACATGTAGGCAAAGGGAATGAGTATACTTGCCCAGAGGTTGTTGAATCCATTCTTGAAGCCTTAGGCTCAACTGATGATGTGGTAGCTATAGTGAGACAGTCACACCAGTTTACTTGCTCTAACCAGGCTACTTTTGATGGTTTTGTTGGGCTGGTCAATCTCAGAGTTAAGGAGTGAGTGAGTAATGGATGTTTAATGCCATTTCGACAACTAACGTCATGTTCATGCCGAGAAGGCTCCTTCTCTGGGGGAGCACGTTCCACAGCCTCTTTCAGTTTGGAGGATACATACTCAGCAGGGGTGGTTCAGTACAGCATATATTCCTATAGTTCTTTAGAACATAATTTTGTAGCATATTATACTGAACTTAATGTATGACACTTAGGTCAGTAATGACCTCCCTTTTGTTGTCAATAAAAGCTATTATCATAGGCTTGGTTTTCGGGCCTTTGCTATTATAGTTTATATGAATAACATTGACAATGGTGCCTTGATAAACCCCTAACTGTTAACATAGACAAAACTAAGGTGATATGGTATGGTTTAACCTATGAGAAAGTTGGCATTGAAGTCATGGTAAAGAGTTCAATTTCAATTTCAATTTCAATTTCAAGGGTTTTTATTGCCAACATTAAAGTACAATTTTTTCAGCGGCAATAATTGGCCGACCACTCCTTCGTTGATAAATCTATATTTTCATTTCAGGTTGCTATACATACAGCGTCTATGCGCGTTTCATAGGACAAGGACATGATTAACTTATTTCAAATAAATAGTTGCAAACAGCACCTTCTTTTGTTGTCATTAACAGATAAGTTTACTTAGTTGCTTGCATTCTTCATCAATAGCATAGCATCAGGATTGTATCCTTTTGTACATGTCGATAACATAGAGGTCTGAGTTATAGCCACTGCAGGCTTTCTATCATACATACATTACACAATTAAAACAATCAAAAATACAATAGATATACGAGACTTAGTCTCGCCGTGGTCACCATGTCACCGTAAGATAAATAGGCCGTGCCTTTACCCGTACCTATGCCCCTGACAGAACTAATTTTTCAGTAAATCACCTGTATGGTATTAACCTCAGAGATTCACCATAATTTATATAAGTATTTATATGAACACAGTAGAACACACCGGGGTCACAATCAATCAATCACACAGATCTTGTTTGCAGGGGTTACACTGGTTACCACAGGAGCCCAGTGTAGCAGCAGATGCACCCCAAACCCTGCACCCCCTGCCCTTTGTACCTTGGTGCATGCACCCGGTCCCCACCCACCCCCTTCCCCGAGGCCCTGACCTATAACGGCTGCCTTCTGCCGGGTGTGTCTATGGCAAGTGATACCTCATTGGCCTGTTTAAGCGCCGGGGTCTCAATTATGCGCCAGTCTCGTATAAGTGCTATAGTCTGGTCTCAAATAAGAGCCGTCTGCTATAAGCATGGGGGGTATGGGGTTTTTTGCTACCGATTTTAATCTTAAATGTGTTTCGTAATTCTAAAGATTGGGTGTCAGCTGGTAGGTCATCCCACTCCCATACCCCTCTGAAATATGGACT